>JAJLSY010000007.1:576245-727618 GCA_030567935.1 Ogataea pinus | reverse complement strand
TTACACCACACTTACACCACACTTACACCACACTTACACCACACTTACACCACACTTACACCACACTTACACCACACTTACACCACACTTACACCACACTTACACCACACTTACACCACACTTACACCACACTTACACCACACTTACACCACACTTACACCACACTTACACTCGGAGGTTTGCGTATACTCAGGGACTACAAGTATACCAACCATATTTTATTTGAAAATGAGGGGGACAATCAGATGGTAAAAGTGGTTAAAGAACCAAGTTTCCAGAAAATGATCTACAAGGGGGTCTTCTTAGGACAGAAACATGGTGCTGGTCGTTTATCTCCACTCTCAATCGCTGAATCTCACATCATCAGAAAATTTCTTATTGATATGTGGGAATATAAAAATGAAAAGTGCCCTGATGACGAAGAACTTGATAAGGTTCTACAGGAGGCTAAACATATGATTCAGTTTCGGAAAAAAAGGATATTACCCCCTATTCACTAGGATTTTTGCTTAAAATCGCTTATATAATACTTTGCGTAATTCATATTTTGATTAGCTATTTATTTTAACAAAGATTACCTAATAAATCGAATATTTTCTAGTAATCTCTATGGTTAAGTGCATCACGCAAATACTCAGCCACTCAGCCATAATAGGAGAAAACAGGGCGGTGAGATTGAAGTATTTAAATATCTGTTTGTTTCCCTCAAACTGGATTTTCCCTTTTTCTTTTCTCATCTTTAAACACTTCAGAAGCCATTGGTGCCATGTCTACAAACAATATCACCGACTCTGAATTCATAGCAGTTTATGATAATTACTATAATGATGTAAGTTTATGAGAATTAGCCGTTAGCCGTTTCCCTTCTAGTTTTGTCTTCTAACACAGTTGTATCGATCAAGATAATGATTCAGATTTGAGGGAGTTGGCTAACTGGCTGAGGTAGGACGCTGGAATTTCTAAGGAGATTGATATTCAGTATGATCCACTTACTGATCCTGATATACTATCATATATTGAAGTCATAAAATGGCAGAAGAAGTTTTGGGCATCTTATCGTGAAGAGTTAGCCGATAAAGAGGCAGAAAACGCAAAAAACCGACCAGCAGATGAAGAACTAGAAGGGGTCAAAAATAAAAGAAAGGATGAGAAAATATCAACTGCTGATTTTCCAATTTTGAATTCTTATTTGACACAAAGCTTACAACTATCATCCAGTAATAATTTATCATCTTCAAATTTGATGGATTATGGGAAGCAATTGATCCATCTTAATGATTTTCTAAGTTATCACGATAATACCTCTAGCTTAACCAAAATGAGGAAGAGGCGTAATGCTGAATTAAAGCTTTCTAATGAAAGACTATCCAATCTAAAGCCATTGATTTTCAAAGCAGAAGATACAGATTTAATGCTAAATAACTTCAAGAATGATACTGTGAAGTGGTTAGATATATTTGAGTCATCAAATTCAATTGCCAGTAGCTTCGAAAGCAATATGAAAAAGAATCATCCGTTAACATTTTCAATCTTGGCACTAGGATCACTCGGATTGGAGCAAAGATATAAAGTACTTCCATTGAGATTTCACAATGAAGCTTTGAGATTATCGTTAATTGATAAAGATTCTTTACAAGGAGACGAAATCCAAATACAAACTTGTATGTTTCTTTGCATCTATAAAATAGTAACTTCGGAACCAAATTTGCAACAGAATTATTTCCAGTCATGCTTTCCACTTCTTAAAAGAAGAGAAATTGATGGTTCACCCTATGAAATGGTTCCAGGGGCACTTTTTTGGATCATGGCCAGATTGGATGTCTTAAGCTCAGTCCTTAATCGAAGACAAACAACTATTCCATGTACAGACTGGATAAGATTGAAAACTCTTCCTGTCGTTCGCAAGCACTTGGAGGGAAGCAAGATGCATGCTAATTATCTTATCTATCTTCTTTCTATGGTGGTGAACACGATCTATTCTCCAGGGAGTAGTAATATACCAAAGAAAGATAGATTCCTTAATATCCTAGGGCTACGCAACAAGCCAGACCTGAAGTCAGTTGCATTGTGTGGGAGAAGACTTGGAGATACCTTGGAGATACCTTGGATATTGGCTTGACAAATCAAATTCAAATGAATCATTCAAGTCAACTTCTTGTTCTTATGATGAGAGATTCCATGTCTCTAAACCTGTTTTCTCAAATTCACAGGCAATGTTGGCACATCAACTTTACCATATGGGCTGCATCCTAATGCTCCAAAATATTCCATCAAAGATTGATTGGGAAAGGGCAAAGAAATCTAGTGAAATTTCAATGGTTTGGCATGCAGAAAGAATACTTGGAATTGCAAGATCGAAACCTGATTTTGTTGCATTGAAGGATTCTATTCAGCCATTGTTTATTGCTGGTACTGCTTTAACTTCGGAAATTCATCGCTCGACAATCCTTCAAACTCTCGAAGCAATTGAAATAGTTACACATTTTCCTACTAAAAGGATTCGTATCGAATTATCTCAATATTGGAAGCCTAATCCGATTGAATGATTATTTCCCGCATAATAATGGCTATCTTAAATGCTTTCTTAACTTTGACGACTAATATGCTTAATTACACCTAATCTTCAATATTTTCTTTTGTTGCCTAAGCTTTCTGTAAATGTGCCAATGTAAATAAACAGAGTACGCTCTTGCCGACGTTCTGATAGAAAACATCCCACTTTCGCCTTGTCTTGTCTTCCTGTTTCTCATCTTCCACTTAAATGCTTTTCAGCATCTTTGACCTATCATTTCTGAAATAAACTTAGTTGAGCATTAGCCACATCTTTAATTACTTGATATTTGGAATTGGTATTTCAAAAGTACTCCTCAACTTCAGTTTATAAACTTGTCAGTAATTGGAATGCTATATCTGTAGTTCTTTGCGAAATGTTAGGGATGAAAAGGGAAAATTGGTTCGTGTCCAAGTTATATTCGTCGATCACTTCGTTGAAGTTCACTTCACTTTTGATAACTGTCAATAGCATTTGCTTCCTGTATATTTTTGCGCCTGTCATTTGAGCTTACAGTTGTTTAGAGATTAAGATCTTACATTGTAAAGCCTATAGATCAAAACAGCCAAGATATTTTTGATTTTTCGGGGTGTAGAATAATCAACTAATCCTAAACAGCCATACCACAGATATGAATAATTCTTGAAAATTCTCATTACATCTTGTTGTACAGTGGATTAAATTAAATCACATGTCATTTGAAACTTTCAATATCTCCGCCATGGCAAACGTTTGATATCTCCGCTATTGTAAACTGTGGAAGTCAATCTAAACTAAGCTGAAAAATTCGGTTAACTTTGCGTTTCGTCAACCCAAAAAGTAGTTTTCATTGGTGAATTAATTGTGTGCTTATATGATCGATAGAAAGTTGTTATTGCTTTTCTTAAAACAACTAAGGAGTTTGGAAGTAAATCTTCATACTGGCTTTTCAAAAGTGAAAACTTTGCCCTCCTTACTTTACTCCTCTTTATGACTAAGAAGAATTTGTCTTTCTATCTAATCTCGACGACTGATGAGAAGTGTGGCTGCTCTTATCCGAAGTTATCTCCAAGATTTCGCGGCTCGAACTTAAATTCCGGTAAAATGACAGGGCTTGATGATGAGTCGTTTTACTCCACATTCATGGCGTTTCTATAACTGTGACTTCCATAATATTGCAATTACAACAGCAAACATGAATATTTTTTAACAAACCGCTCAAAATGTAGAATATATAAAGATCAATAGTTTTCCTACTTCTAGAAATTATCATATATCATTGAAATTCTAAAATTTGCTACAAAGGTTAACTAACAGCACTTCACAAAGAATCGATAAAGTCATGACGTTGCCTTGGTTTGTACCACATAGAAGGTATTTACCTGAAGACTTGGGAGTTACTTCAAATGTTGACAAAAGCGTTTCTGATAGCATTTCAATCTCGTCAAAAGAACTCAAGGATTCCAATGGGACAATCAAAACTGATGATGGAAAGGTAGTGCAAATCAAAGAATTTCGAGATGAGGCTCAGAGGCCCTGGTGGAAATTCTTTGACGAATTTGAGTATCGCGAAACAAAGGATGAAGCAAAGAGATATAAATGGTTTCAATGGTTTAGAGAAGGAGCGTCTTCAGAAGAAAAAAAACTGCTCATCAAGCTTGACATCTTGATAGCATTGTATTCCTTTGTGGGGTATTTTATCAAATACGTTGATTCCAGTAACCTCAATAACGCTTATGTCTCAAATATGAAACAAGATTTGGGGATGAAAGGAAATGATCTTATCAATACACAGGTTATCTTCTCTGTTGGGAACATTATCTTTGAGCTTCCATGGCTGTACTTGTTGCCAAGGATTCCGATTAATTATGCGTTATTTGTTAGTGAGATTGGATGGTCAGTGTTTACGCTATCAACGTACAAGGTGAAAACTGTTTCTGGATTGCAAGCTATTCGGTTTTTTGTTGGCTCATTTGAGGCTGCATATTTCCCGTGTATTCATTATCTATTGGGTAGTTGGTATCTTCCTAGTGAGGTGAGTCGCCGTGGGGCAGTATTTTATGTTGGCCAGTTCCTTGGGGTTTTGACTTCTGGGCTTTTACAGGCTGCTGCGTATAACAACCTTGATGGTGTTAGAGGACTTGCGGGATGGAGATGGATGTTTGTGATTGATGGGGGATTATCGATTGCTGTTGCTCTTTTATCTGTTATTTCGATTCCGGGTACTCCATTTTCATGTTACTCAATTTTCCTTACAGACGATGAGATCCGTCTTGCCAGAAAGAGGATGGTTGATAATGGAACAGATGGAAAGAAGAAGCCATCGCCATTCTTTGATAAGAAGAGTTGGAAGAAGGCATTTTCGAGTCCTCATCTCTACCTTTTGAGTTTCACCAACATGCTTGGATTTAACACGAACAATACCTCTTCTGGAAGTTTTACACTTTGGTTGAAATCATTGGATAAGTATTCGATTGGTAAGATTAACAATTTAGGAACC
Organism: Ogataea pinus; assembly: GCA_030567935.1. Taxonomy (NCBI): domain Eukaryota; kingdom Fungi; phylum Ascomycota; class Pichiomycetes; order Pichiales; family Pichiaceae; genus Ogataea; species Ogataea pinus. Next base: position 722,588 of record JAJLSY010000007.1, on the reverse strand, counting down.
ATTCCTGCTGCTGTTGGAATTCTTTATGTGTTTTTCATTTGTATTGGAGCTGATATCACAAGGAAGAGGTATCTCTTTATTATCATATCATTTGTGATGAACTTTATAGGTAATGTGATTTTGGCAATTTGGGATGTACCTTATGGTGCGAAATGGTTTGCATTTTGTTCTGGATATTGGTCATGGACACAGTCTTCTGTTTTCAATCCATTGATTAGTGATTTGTTCCGTCAAGATAACAACGTTAGAGCAATTGCATGGATGGTGATTTATATTACTGGATTACAATCCAGTGCGTGGATCAGTCGTTTGATTTGGCCAACTGTTGATAGTCCTCGTTTCCCAAAGGGATTTGCTACTTGTGCTGCATTCAGTATGGGATTCAATTTACTTATCTCCTTGGATTACTTCATATACAAGAAAGAGGAGCGTTCTTTGGCTTTGGAGAATGGTATTTACTTATATAATAGTGAGACTGGTCCAATTCCTTCATTTGCTGAGAAAAATGAATTTTTAACTCAGAAGGTTGATTCTGATGAATCAGAAGAAGTTCTGGAATCTGAGAAAACCATTGGTTAATATTATGCAATCGTAATTTTTTCTTTTTTATAGACAATATATTTTCACAAAAAGTTACTTTGAGAAATTAATGAAAAAGCCACAGTGGTTTCCCCACAGTAAACTGCGGCTGACAAGTAGAATCCTCACATGAGATTGAGTATGATTTGCAATCGATCACTAAATTTTGCTAATCCTAGACAAATTGCATCTAAGGGGAAATTTTGGTGGGAAAACCAGCACTACAAAATGAACAGATCCCCAAGTTTTTTCCGGTTGTTTCTTTGGTATCTCTCATTATTTAAGTATACAATGACTAACGAAGAGTCTAATAGCAAACCTCAATATTTGGGCAACTATACAGTTGACCCAAAGAAGAAGCTTGAATCGAGAGAGAAAGCAAACTTTAGACCATTTGTTGAAGCACCACCTTCTAAGGAGCCAAAGGAGAACTTGATTGAGTTGGAAGCAATTGACTTGGGTAAATTCAAAGAAGGAGAGGAAGGTTTTGAAGAAAGAAAGAAACTTGCTAGCCAACTTGAGCGTTCTTTGACCAACTATGGATTTTTCAAACTTGTGAATCATGGAATTTCTCATGATACTTTGGAGACTGTTAAGTCTCTATCTCAATCAACATTTGAAGAGTCACTTGAAGTTAAACAAAAGTTTGCTGCTGGTTCAAATAATATCCCGGAAGAAGAGAATCGTGAACTTGGGATAGTTAGAGGAAGTGGTTATAAACCTTTAGGATATTGGACTTACACCAATGAAACAAAAGACAAAGTTGAGTTTTTCAATATTCGTCATTTCCCACATCATGATATTTTTTTCAATAGAACAGAGTATCCAGAATTTGTTAAATACAACTTGGATGATATCTCATTTTATTTCAATTCTCTTCATCATGAAGTTTTAAGAAAAGTTCTCACCTTGATAGACATTATTCTAGAGCTTCCTGAAGGGTATATCTATGAGAATCATTTCAGAATCATCCAAAATGATATTGTGGAATCAGGAACAGGCTATGGTAGGTTTTTGATGTATCATGAGGTTGATGATGACTATAACGAAAAAACTAGCTCCATATGGTTGAGAGGCCATAGTGATGCAAGTGCTTTAACATTTATTGCTTCTCAACCAATCTTGTCTCTTCAAATAAGGGAACATGATACAAACCTATGGAAATATGTCAGCCATACTCCAGATTCATTAATCGTTAATATTGGAGACACTTTTCAACATTTATCTGGAGGATATTTCAAATCTTCAATTCACAGAGTGGTTACCCCTCCAGCCGATCAAAGGAAATATAAAAGAAACACTGCTATCTATTTCTCTTATCCATCGTTATCTACATACATTGATCCAGATACGTTGAATTCCCCTAAGCTAGATCGTTTGGGAGTTAAAAGAGATGATAGTCTTCCTCGTATAACTACAGCACAGTGGGATGAGGCAAAAGGTAAATTCTTCAATAAGACAAGTGCAAACAGGAAAAACAACATTGTCTTGTTTGGTAGAGAATCTGTCGGTTCTTTAATTCAAGAAAGTGCCTAGGGAAAATATATACCGTCAATCAAATTACAACTTTAATTAAACCTATCCAACTATAAAATCATAAATAATAATGTTCTAGAACAAATTCTTTATAGAATTGTTCAGCCGATAGCGAAAGATACTCTTCTTGTCTTGTTAAAAGCTGCTCCTCGTGTTCAACTGTCCATTCATTGAATTGCTTTTCAGAAGCAATTGGTCTTTCTGCTATTGTAGTTAATCTGACACAGTGTCTCAAACTTTCACTATCCCCATCAGATGTTGCAGAATGTAAAACTCTTCTGTTATCCCAAAGAACAACTGTGTTATCATCCCAGTTGGTTCTGATATGAGCATCCAAACAAGTGGAAATATGGTTAACCAAAAATCTCAAAAGATTCTCACTTTCTTCAGTCTTCAAGCCTAATATCTTTCTACAGAAGTTTCCATTGACATATAATAACTTTTTTTTCAAAACTGGATGATATCTAACAACAGGATGAATTGAGTCAACGGCATCTTTTCTTTCTATACCCCCATCGATTTTGGCATTGCTGGCTTGACTTCTTGAAGAATGCAAAGCGTATAATCCTTCCAATTTTTCTTTCATCAAGGGAGATAATCTTTCATAAGCTTCGACGGTATCCAAGAATTGAGTATCGCCACCAATTGAAGTTTGAAGCATAGCCAATAATGTGAGTCCTGGAGGTTGGTGCTCATATGTAACATCTGAATGCCAAACCATTGAATTCAATTTATCAGCAAAAACTTTTTGCTGTTCACCTTTTGCACCTCTTCTAAAGACAATAAAGAATTCTGGGTGATCTTGAACTGCTCCACCAGTTGGATGAACGTGTAATGGGCCAAAATGTTTACCCCAAGTTTTGATATCTTCATAACTTTGCTTTTTGAAATCTTGCTCCCTAAAGACAACAACACCCCTCTGTTCAACAAGTAAAGCTAAGTCATCCTTCTGTCTTGCATTTAAAGACGATAGTTGCAGTCCTGTAATTTCGGTACCTAATTTTGGAGAAATAGGTTTTGAAACAACGTTTGAATCCTTCGATAAGCTGTCAAAACTTGGGTCTCCAAAATATCCTCTATCAACATGTTTAAATAGTGGAACATCTTGGAATGTATGATCCTGTTTTGGATCCCAAGTTGGGGCCCATTCAGGATAGTTCATTTTTGCAAGTGTATTTTCAGCAAGTGTATATATTCCATTTTTAACGGAATCTACATCTTTTTTATAGTGATTATCAACGCTGTATGAGGTAGCCTGTGTGCTTGCCATTGCGGTTGAGCTCCAATTTACCAAGATAGTCAAAAGGGGATACAAAAGTGGAATTAATGGAATAGCTAAGTATATATTGGTGGCCATCTTTTCAATGGCATCCCGAAAAAATGGAATGATCATTTGAGTATAAAATTGTGGAGTCTTTTAAACCACACTTGAACCCGCTATTATTAAGAGAGAGCGAGAAAAAATATTGTAGAATTATATAACATCACATGCTTCTGTACTTTGGCTAATATTGTAGAATTAATTTTTAAACCCCGAAACAATTTAGAGATTAAAAATGATTCATTCTGTAATAAATAAGTTTGGTATTTAGTTACAAAAAAAGAAAAACATCTAAAAAAAGAAAAAAAGAGTAAAGAACAGGAAAGTATGGATTTTGTAATAAGAACAGTGGGAAGAAGTGTCAGATAAAGAGACGAGAAAAGAGAGTTAAGATTGATATTATACATAATCGGTTTATGATCAATGGCGGAATAGGATGATGAGTTTCTGAAATAAGGTGAAATATCTATAACAGATGCTGAACAGATAGATGAGTTATGATCAGCGGAGATTAAATTTGATCAATTTGACTCTTGTATGGTCGGTATAGCATAGTATGAATCAACATATTGTACAACATCCTTGCTCAATAGAAGCTGCTTTATTTCCTTTATTTGTGACTTGAATATTACCAGCAGTCGGCGATTCGGTTGGGATCTGTTTAGTTGTGTTAGTTTGTTGTGATGCATGCTGCGGTTGTTTTATGGGGAGTTGTAAATCATTTGTTAATGAATCATCTCTAGAGTTGGACGTATACACTGTATCTTTCAAGATTATTGAAGAATAGTTTTGAACATTTTCATAGCTGCTGGATCTTAATTTTTTGATTGCGTTATATTTTATAACTTGATCACTATCCATCGATGGAATAAATTTGTCTAATTGGTCTATTATTTGATTAATATTTGCGATTGTAACCTCTAATTGCTGGCTATATTTTTCGGAATTATCCGATACCGAGTTGAAGGGATTGGTTTTATTATTGGTAGTAGACTTCAATTTGGACATTAAATAGTTTAACCTTATAAATAAAAGATTATAATCATGGAAATAACCGTTTGCCTAAAGAGAGAGAGATGAGTTAGTATATACTAAACAGAGAAATTTGGGCTTCTTTGATTCTGATACATACATCTGTTGGTTCTGTATCCACCTGAACAGTCGTATTCACTATGGGATGTAAGCTTCCAGCTAAGGGCACCGATGATGTTGTTGCTGTTGAACCAAGGTATTTATTATTATCATTATTATTGTTGATGCTGTTACTCATTGTGAGTAGCATATGGGGAAATTCTTGGACTGAGATATTATTCTATATATATACATGGTTTAGCACCCGAAATCAGATGCCTAAGAGTTCAATAAACAGAGAAAAAGCATGAATTTAGTATCAAAACGATAATTGGTCTTCAAAACAAACAACATACACCATATTTTGGGCGTCTGTAGTAATCTAAAATAGTAGCTGAGCCGAAGCGCTCAACTTTAATATTATTTTTAACTAACAAACTAAAAATAATTATAAATTTCAGCGTTTAAAAAAAGAAATTTTTCTGTTTTATCCATTTTCTAACGCCCACAAATAAAAGAGCGAGCGTTTCTTTAATTACAACCTTGCACAGCTTAAGAATGTTTGTGTTTACGTAATCCCACGATGAGTCCTGCGATTAAAGCAGCAAGGATAATCAAGGTAACAACTACCAGTATGATTATGACAATTTTTCTCCTTTTGAAGAAACTATCCTTATTTGAAAGTGTTGAAGATTCAATAAACTCATCTGTTTCATTGTTGTTGTTTCTACCGCGTTTCCTTTGAGACCATCTATCCTGTAGACTTTCACTTCTAAACCAATTATTCAATTTTGTAGTTTCTCTTTCTTGATTTCGCAAAACCGCTCGTTGATACACCTCAATATCTTGGTTCTTGACCCTAATGATCTTTTTGGTATCCAATTTATCCTTCAATCTTCGTATCAACTTTTGAAAAGTTCCATCATCTTGATAATCTATTCTATAATCATCATTGATTCTATTGATCTTCCCAATTCCTTCCTTCAATAGATCCTTTGATTCAACCTTTAATCGATCAAATGATATATAACCCCCATCAACAATCTCAACAGTTAACTTTTGAATGTTGTTCCTTGTCACTTTCAATTGATAGAAATATCTCTTTAATCCACCTTCTTCTTCTTCGTCTTCTTCTTTTTCTTCTCCTACCTGTTCTTCAGTTTTACCATAAAATTTATCTGCCAAGAACTCATACCGATCAACCAAAATAGCCCAGTCGTTAATCACCGTTGGTTCTTCCTCACTTGGATCTTCAAATGGATTCAACGGTGCCAATTCCAGATCTTGAGACATGGCTTGCTTGGCATGAATTTACATACACCTCCTCCCGTCAATTAAATCAAGCAGGCAAACAAACAAAACCAACACAAAAGTAATCCACAGCACAACTCTAATTCTTCAACAGTCTAAACTTAAACCTAATCTATCTCTTGTTATCACTTCTTGGGACTTGTCTTATCGATCTGTTCCTTCATTCTCCAAATCATAATTATTGGGCGGTGGTTTCCCAGGTTGGAATGGGGGGGAGGCCAACAGAAGCAGTGCGTGGGTTGGGTTGGGGATGGGTGTAAGGGAGGGAGGGAGGGAGGGAGCAGAAATTAAAGCATAATTACAAATTACATTGTCATAAGAAATTAGAAATCTATATTTAACTTACTCTACTTCACTATCATCTTTATTATCTTTCAATCTTTCAGTCCAGATCTTTTCAGCTTCTAAAATTGTATCATTGTTTGCTTTCATCTTGTTCATGGTTTCAATATATTCATCAGTTGGATCACTATCATGAACAATTCCACCACCTGCTTGTAAATATGCAACACCATCTTTAACAACCATTGTTCTTAGTGCGATACAGGTATCCATGGTTTTACCATCATAAGAGAAACTACCAACAGCTCCTGCATAAACACCTCTTTTTTCACCTTCTAATTCTCCAATTAATTCCATTGCTTTAACTTTTGGAGCTCCAGAAACTGTACCTGCTGGGAAAATTGATCTAAATGCATCAAATCTTGTCTTATCATCCCTTAATATTCCACTAACTTGAGAAACAAGATGCATAACATGTGAAAATCTTTCAACAGTTAATAATCTATCAACATTTGTTGATGTTGGTTTACAAACTCTATTGACGTCATTTCTAGCCAAATCAACAAGCATAACATGTTCTGCACGATCCTTTAATGAGCTTCTTAAAACATTTGCTAATTGATCATCCTCTTCTCTTGTTTTACCTCTTCTAATTGTACCTGCAATTGGATGTGTAACAACCTTATTTAAATTATTTGTCTTGACCAATAATTCAGGTGATGCTCCAACAACTTGGAAATCCAAATAATCAATATAAAATAAATAAGGAGATGGATTAACAGTTCTTAAATGTCTGTAAATATTAAAAGGATGTAAATTTGTTGGTCTTGAGATTCTTTGTGATGGAACAGCTTGAATTATATCACCTTTCATGATATGACTTTTCAATTCATGAACAAAATTCTCATAACCTTCTTGTCCAATATTGGACGTGAAAGTTTCACCTGATTTAATTGCTGGTTGAGGTGGATAGAAGATAGGATTTGAATTATCCTTTAGAATCTTTTCAATCTTGGAAATCTCTTTTGATGCTTCAAGATATTTTAATTGAATATCTTGAATTGAATCAGTTAATTCAACTTTAATATTATTAATGACTTGGAATCTTTGGAAAACATTATCAAATGCAACAATCGAATCAAATAGCATTAATGAAGCTTCAGGTAATTTTAAAACATCTTTTAAATCTCGTCTTGTCTTTGGTTCAAAATATTTGATACAATCATAAGAAATATATCCAATTGCACCACCACTTAATTTTGGAACACCAGGTAATTGTGCTTGTCTAACATCCTGTAATTCTTTTTCAAGTAATATAAGTGGATCAACTTCATCCCCATGTAATGGACCAGTTGTAATTATTTTTCTTGGATTGACACCCATGAATGAATATCTATCAATCTGATCTCCATTTTTGGCACTCTCAAATAAAAATGAAGGAGTTCTCTGGGATAAAGTATCACCTGGTCTAGTGAGCTTCAAATAAGCAAGATGTGGAGTTAAATAATCGGTAGAAAAATACGAATAAATTGGATATAAATTTGGAATGTCTCCATCATTCAATCTATCCTTCGCAACAATCGCATATAGATCGTCAAAACTTGGTTGGATCGCAGACTTTGAAACCATATTTCAGTTAGTAATCAATATAATATACTTAAGATATGAAAGGAAGATGATACCTACCGTCATTTGAAGTTACTTGTTCTACTTATACTTCTTCATTCATCATCAAGAAGGGATGGGGTTGAATTGGTCTCAGAAATTTCGGGTAATTTTTCATTTTTTGAGTCACCTTTGGGATCGACGCAATTTTGGGAGGGTCGATCGACTATGGGGAATTTGGGAAATGGATAGAATTTGATTACATAATCTAAAGAATTATTTACTTCCACCTTTGAACAATTGAAGAGTTGATCAATCCAGCATCTTTGATACTCTTATCTGAAACATCATCGATCAGCATCATTGGGAACCCAAATGCCAATGTCCATGCTCTGCCACCAGTTCCAACTTTTCCCTTGACCAAGTCAAAAACTTTTGAAACTGGATCTGTCGAATTAAATTTATGCACTATTCTTGTACCATCAGCAAGTCTAATTTGTATTGTAGCATCTCCAGAACCTTGATCTGGTTGTTTTGGCTTCTGAACTTGTGCAACAGATGCTTCTTCCTTCTTCTCGTGATGGACTTCAACAACATCTCCAGGAACAGGGGATCCTAACCTCTGACCTTTGCCTGAAAATCCACCAATTTTGGCCTTTGGAGCCTTGAATGATTCATCCATTTTCTTGATCACATTAACATCAACATCTTGAAACATTTCAACCTTTAGTAGACTCAATGGTGCTCTACCTGTATTCAACTGCTTCAAATATTCGGCATTTAGAGGATCATCATACCTATATAATTCTCCATCATCCACTTGAAATCCTTCTTTCCAAAATGTTATTGTTCTTGAAACTTTCTTTGGAATATTCTTCTTGAATCTTGAATCTTCTTCGGTTGGATCTTTCACCACTTTGGAATTGACCTGGTTATCAACAGAACCTAATTGATATCCAGTACCTTTAAATTTCTTTATGTTTTCCTGCTCACCTTCATCGTCAAGCGATTCTCTAGTATCGGGTTCGTTGGCTTCTCTTTCAGCCTTCTTGATCAATTCTTCAACCAGTCCTAAAGGACTCTTCCTCTTGTTTGGATCCTCAACCTGTAATCCAGATTTCTCACCACCGGTGAAAAAATTGGTCTCGTCTTTCTCAGCTTCATTATCTTCATCTCTTATATCAGAGAAGGATTTAAACTTAGAAGATGATGATTTTGATTCTGTGTTCTTTGAAGGAAATCTATTCACCGGAGCAGGAGTTGCCTCGTCGTCGTCTTCATCATCCTCGTCATCCATGTCTTCAACATCATCTTCAGCAGTAACATGTGTGTAATATGAAGTGATTGCATCCTATAATTAAAATATTATTAGTAATTCTCCTCGATCAACGGTAAAAAAACACATCCAAATTACTTACATCTAAATTGCCATTGCTTATGTTCAAGAAATGTTCAGCAATTGCCTTGGAACTATGAGTCAACTGAACAAACTCCTCTACCAACTGTTCATTTGCCATTGTGTGTATATACCTGATACCTTTGGAATCTATCTTTTTCGTTAGTCTGCCCCTGATCTCTCTTGTTCTTCTGCTTTAGTTCTCCTCGTTCCCTTTTCGCCTCCCTTTTTCAACCACAAGCGCAACGGAGATGGTGCAAGGATGTTTTCAACTTCACCTTCTAACACTGGCTTCCCTTCTACTTACCAATATTCTACGAGTTAAATATTAAAAAAACCGATGTTGAAATCCCAAAAAGAGTTATATATGAGAGAGAAAAAGATAAAAAATAAAAGAGAAAATTGCATAACACAAAAACAGTAAAATTTTTTAAAAGGAGACAAAAAAAAACAGTGAAATAAAACACAGCGAAAGCAAAAACAAAAATGGATGAGAGAAAAATAAGAAAACACAAAGTCATAATAATTAGTTAATTAACAAAAAACATTAATGTTGAATGAATGTTTATGTACAGGGGAGAGTTGTAATTGTTAGGATGAGATTAGGGAGTTAATATTATTTAATATTTCTCTCTGAAAACCTTGGCAGCATCAACCATGTTAACCAATGAAGCTCTAACTTCTTCCCAACCTCTAGTTTTTAAACCACAATCTGGGTTAACCCAGAATTTATCAGCAGGATAAACTTTTAAGATTTCTGAAATTCTAGCAACGAATTCTTCTTTTGAAGGAATTCTTGGAGAATGGATATCAAACAAACCTAAACCAATATGGTTTGGATAGTTTGAGAATTCTTGGATATAGTTTGGATCATCCTTCTTGGAGAATTCAATTGAGACAACATCGGCATCTAAAGCTTTGATATGGTTTGGATCCAAATCAGAATAACAGAAATGAGAATGGATTTGGGTTGAATCTTCAACACCTGAAGTGGCAACTCTGAAAGATTCAGCAGCCCATTCCAAGTAATCGGATCTTTCTTTACCTTCTCTTAATGGTAAACCTTCTCTGATAGCTGGTTCATCGACTTGAATGACTGTAACACCAGCAGCTTCTAAATCGTTAACTTCATCTCTTAGAGCTAAAGATAATTGTAAAGATTGAATCTTTTGAGAAACATCATCTCTTGGGAAAGACCATCTTAAACAAGTAACTGGACCAGTTAACATACCTTTCATTGGTTTTGAAGTTAATGATTGAGCATAAACTGATTCTTTAACAGACATAGCTTTTGGTCTTGAAACATCACCAACAATGATAGGTGGTCTAACATATCTTGAACCATATGATTGAACCCAACCATTTGTGGTGAAAGCATAACCTTTCAATTGTTCACCGAAGTATTGAACCATATCATTTCTTTCTGGTTCACCATGAACCAAAACATCCAAACCAACTTCTTCTTGGAAATCAACAACTTTTTTAATTTCAGATTTAATGAAATCATCATATTGTTCAGCAGTAATTTCACCCTTGGCGAATTTATTTCTGTTAACTCTAATATCTTTGGTTTGTGGGAATGAACCAATAGTAGTGGTTGGGAATAATGGTAAGTTATATTTAGCTTGTTGAATTTCCAATCTCTTAGGGAATGGAGAAGATCTAGTTGATAATGAAGAATCAATCTTGGAAACTTTATCTTGAACATCCAAATCATTTGTAATTGAAGATTCAGATCTAGCCTTAACGGATTTGGCATTTGATTCTAAAGATTCAGAAACATCTTCACCAGATAAAGCTTTTGAAATAACAACAACTTCACCTAATTTTTGGGTGGCAAATGAGAACCAATCTTTAATTTCAGCATCCAATTTCTTTTCGTTAGTTAAATCAACTGGAGTATGTAATAATGAAGAAGAAGTTGAAACAATAACTCTATCTTTACCAACTTTAGAAATAGCCTTTGAAACAAATTCAATAGATTTAGCAAAGTTGTTTTTCCAGATGTTTCTACCATCAACAATACCAACAGATAAAGTTTGATCATCGGATAAGATTGAGACAACATCATCCAATTGTTCAGGACTTCTGGAGAAATCAAAATGGAAACCTGAGACTGGTAAACCTTTCAAAGCATCCAAATTTGGAACAACATTACCGAAATAAGTAGTTAAAACTAATTTTGGTAAGCCTTCAGCTTTTGCTAAAGTTTCATAGGCAACTTTGAAAGCAGCTTTAACATTTTCTGGTAAATCAAGAACTAAAGTTGGTTCATCAATTTGGACTTCTTTAGCACCAGCTTCAGCTAATTTAGTCAATAATTCGATATAGACAGCCAAGATTTTTTCCAATAAGGAGATTGGTTCTAAATCTAAGGAATCTTTATCTGGTTTACCAAGGTAAAGGTAAGAAACAGGACCAACAATAACAGGTCTAGTTTCAACACCTAAACTTTTAGCTTCCAAATATTCATCAACTGGTTTTGAACCAGTCAATTTGAATTCAGTGGAGTGAGAGAAAGTTGGTCTAACATAATGGTAGTTTGAATCGAACCATTTAACCATTTCCAAAGCAGTAACATCAACGGCTTTTGAAGTTTCAGTTGCCTTTCTTTGTAAACCTCTACCCATGGCGAAAAATGTATCCAATGGAGATAATTCAAATTTGGAATAACGTTGAGGAATAACGTTGAATAACAAAGATAAATCCAAGACATGATCGTAGAAGGAGAAATCATTGGAAGGAATGATATCAACACCAGCTTCTTTTTGTAATTTCCAATTGGTTGCTCTAATTTCTTTACCAACAGCGATTAATTGTTCGGCAGAAATTTTACCAGCCCAGTAGGCTTCGGTATTTTTCTTTAGTTCTCTAAAAGCACCGATTCTTGGGAAACCCAAAACAGAAGATTGAACCATTTTTTGTGATGATTTAATTGAAAAGTGGGGGGGATTAGTTAATGAATAAAAACTATTAAAGAAAGAAAAAGAAGAAGAAAAGAAAGAAAAAGGGAGAGAAATAAAAGGACAAAGAGTCAACAAGATTTGGAAAATGAAAAATTTTTTTTAAAAGAGGAACGAGTCGCCAAAGTCACGTGCAACGGGACATAATAAAAATTGGGAGATTTGTTGAATTTTGGCATGTGTTGTTGAGATGATTAGTGGACATGTGGGAGAGGTTTAATTGCAATGTGGATGGGTGAATTGGAAGAGGATCGGGGAGGTGGGAGATTGGCGAGTGGATAAAAGAGATCTGCTATTCCAATTGAGCGAAGTTGATTAAACTGAGTAGATTTAGCTTTTGAATGTGTTAGGTGTAATCTGCTTAATTGGTTAAATGGCGATTGCCATGTGCAGGTCGATCGACGTTTGGGGGTTTGGTGTGTGCCTCTCTTGAGCTATTAACAAGGGGAACCAAGATACTAGACGGGAGGAAAAGAGACTGATAATTGTTAGTGTTGAATAAGGGTAGATATGGCAGATGTTGAAGATTTGGAGAAGACTTTGAAGAGGGAAGAATTGGAATTGGTCAGGGTATGTGTACAGCACTTGGATACGGTGTTTTCGGCTCAAAGGTTTTACTAACATTTAAATAGGACAAAGAGATTACAAGGATCTTGTCATGCTTTAGATTGGATCATTACTCGGTATTGGATATCCAACCTGGAATTTCCACAAAGGATATAATCAAGGTTTTCAGAAAGAAGTCTTTGTTGATCCATCCTGATAAAACTTCTAATCCAAAAGCATCAGATGCCTTTGATACATTGACCAGATCTTCTAAATTATTAACCCAAGAAAATGGCGATGATGATGATGATGACACTACTACAGCAAATAAAGAAAAGTCTAAATTGGATGAGATTTGGTCTGATGCTCGAACATTACTAATTAAGGATCGCGGATGGACAATCCATGATGATAGATTACAGAGTGATTTATTTCTCAAAGATTGGAGATTAAAAGTTAAAGATTTATTATTGGAAGAAGAAGTGATTAGAAGAATCGAACTGAAAAAGCAACAAGAGGAAGAATCGAAGAAGAGAGCCTTTGATCAGCATCAGCAACAGATCAAACTGGATCAGCAACAAATAAAAAATAATTGGGAAGACAAAAGGGATAAAAGGGTCCAAGATTGGCGTGATTTTTCAAATACCAAAAAGAGGAAAAAATCCAAGAAGAATGTGCTTATATAATCAGGAAATAATAGTAACTTCCTTACACCAGATAAGATGGGAAAAGATGAAAAGATTATTATCTTAAGTGATTAAAATTGACCATAGATGGATCTATTTTACTGTCTTGAATCTGTCTGTTGACATTCAATTCAATCATGTCAAATTCATTTCTTCAGTTAACTACTGTTGCTTCGATATCTCTACTGACAGGATGTTGTATAGGTGCCCTTTTGGTACTTCCACCATCTACATCAACAACCAATAACTCAAACTCTTCTCCTAGATTTCAATTGCCTTTTCAATCGGCTTTATTAGCTGCAATTAGACTCAAATCATCAGATCATACATTCCCATTACTTCCTCCTGGTTCCTTATCCTCTGATTCATCCTCCAGATCTCCAACTTCAACAGATTACCTCTCGGATGAAGAAGCATCCGAAGATGATGATGATGATGAACAAGATATGTTACAGATCAATTCTAATTCATTGAATGATATTCCTGGTGAATGTAGAATGGCATTGGTTATTAGAACAGATTTAGGAATGCAAAAGGGTAAAATAGCAGCACAATGTTGTCATGCTGCATTATCATGTTACAGATTGATTTCAGATTCAAATTCAGAGGCTTATAATTTACAATTATTAAGAAGATGGTTATCCAATGGTCAAGCAAAGATCACCTTAAAATGTAATGATGAAGATGAAATGTCTCTGTTGTTCGCAAAGGCAATTAGTCTGAATGTTAATGCTTATATTGTTCATGATGCAGGTAGAACACAAATTCAAGCAGGTAGTGCAACGGTATTGGGTCTTGGTCCAGCTCCAAAACTGATAATGGATCAAATAACTGGAGATTTAAAACTTTACTAAAAGAAAAAAGTTCTCTTTATTATTATTTTAGAAATATTTATTTATATATATTTTTGTCTATAGTTTATTATTTAAGAATTAATGAATCTTCTACATGATCAACTTCAACTATTTCACTACAAATCAATCTATCACCAACCATCAATCCATTCCCATCATTAATACCATTAACCAATACATCAACTATCAAATCCAATTCAACACAGTATGCTTTACATATTGAAATTCCATAATCTCCTGTTGAACATGGTGGTTCAGTTATAATACATTTAAAAAATCTAAAATTGAAAAAAAACGAATCTGATTCCAATGACTCCTTATTTTCAAAATAAAGTTTTTTCAAAATTTGAAATCTTTTCATTCTTAATTGAAATTGTAATAAAGAGTTTGAATTATTTCTCAGTTTTGAAACTAGTGAATTACCATCATCATTATTTAAAACTAATGATTTTCTTTCCGGTAATAAATGAGTTAAAAGTTGTGATGTATTTACATAACTTTCCAACAGTATCTTGGATGTAAATGTAGCCAATGGAATACCATTTATTAATCCATAAGGAGTTTGATCATTATCATCATCTTTCAACTCTAAATTTCTTGAATTAACCAATTTAGGAGGTTGTAAATATCTGGCCAATGAAGCTAAATGAGTTATTGATTCAACTTTGTCTTTAACTAATCCATTTTGAAAAAACTTCTTGTATGAATTAGCCATATCTTTAAAAACCTTAAATCTATAAAAAATTCTTGAATCATTTGATTCTTTAATTGGCTTTAATGAATGATATCTTGAAATAATATCAATCTTATTATTCAAGGAATAAATTGTTAATAATTCATCAACCAATAATCTTGAATTTTGAGGTATCCATATTCTTGAGCCTATATCAACTGGTTTTAGAAATCCATTCTTCAATCTCCAATTATCTTTTGTTCTTAGAACATTAATCAATACACCAAAAGAATTTAAATCTGTTTTGGATAGTTGATTCTTTGTGCGAACAACTTTCAATAATGAAAGTGGTTCAATAATTAATTCCATTTCTTTACTGGTGACTATTTTCATTTCACCATCTATTGAACAGATTTTTAAATTAGGTTTCAAATTATTAATTGATTCTCTATTCAATAGATCAACTTGAACACTTAATTTGAATGACTTTTGATTTCTAGCAAGTCCTTTAAATCTTGTATAATATGGAACATAGCTAAAAGGATGTCTTTCAAGATTATTTTTATAGTATCTTTTATCACTTAAAATATTTAATGTTCTTGGATAAATAATTGAAACTGAATCCAATCTTTTTCTTGGAATTGGAAAATAAAAATTAAGAATAAATATTGAAGTTGTAATTTTCTGAACCGAAAAGGCTAAATATTTATTTATAGAATAAATTAAATCTGTACAACTTTCACATTTAACTAAATCATCAATTGAATAAAGTGGTAATAATTTTCGATGAGTTGGATGTGCAATTTGATCAAGTCCAAAATCTGTTGGAATTAATTTTGGTTGTTTACCAATTGGGATTCCATAAATTTCACTTGCTAAAACAGAATTTGTATGTCTCTTATAGAAACCTAACTTATTCAATAGATTAAACATATTTCTAGGTGAGATTTCCATATTTGGAAATAGATTTATTAATTTGTTTGTTAGAATCTTATGTGGATGTTCAATTATAAATTTAATATATTTAATCAATTTTCTAAACTGTTTATCTTCTTCAAGTTTATTGAATATTTCGAATTCTGTACCACTTGTTAAGACAATCTGATAATTATAAATCAATTGAGCAGTTGGAGTTGAGTGAATCTCTTTTAAAATTACACTTGTTTCTTTTGGTATCATAAAATAACAGGTGTCGATATAGTTTAAAGGATGAGTTGTTAAAGACCTAAGTTCATTATCAATAGAGAGATAACGATATCTAAATGGATCATTAATAATTAATAAATGTAACGAAAATAGCAAAGATTTTTTTTCCTTCGTGATGATTGTTGGTAATCTAGGTGAATCCAAAAAAATCTTAGAAAATTCAACCAAATCAAGAGATGTTTGCTGATTTTCATGTGCCAAACTTTGATACAAGATTTGAAATCGTCGAGAAGAGTCATTATTCATGAATTCTCTTTGTTCGATACATATATTCGAAAATTCATATAACAGTTTCATCAATGGCAATCTATCTCCTTCTTCATCAAAAGTTTTCTCAATGGAGGCAAAACCATTCATCTTGAAGGTGACATCACTAGCATTAACATCTTCCAACTGGCCAGCAATTGTGAAAACTTTAAGATATTGTGGCACAAGATAATTAGGTATAGGATCTTCAATAACGATTCCAAGATTCCAATCTTTGGATCTAATTTGTTTAAATTCAACCAAGCATCCAGCCCTAGCGGGAGAAGAGAGATCAATTTTGGAGTAATCGTAAGACTCTTCAAAGATATCCAAAACGTTGTCGAATTGAACCTTTGGATTCAAAGAACTATAATATTCTAAAGTATAAGGAATACTCCTTCGAAGTTGAGGAGCCTGATGAGATGATGGAGTATGTACAAGTCTTCTTGGTATGTGAAGCAGCGACGGTATTCGGAGACTGCTTCTGCCGTATACAGCCAGCACCTTCCCAAGCATCAGCCCACCCATTGCATTTCTACCTCGACCTAACTCTACTTCTTCTTCTCCTTCTCTTCTCCTTCTCCTCTTCTTCTTCTCCTCTTCTCCTTCCCCTTGTCTTGTCTTGTCCTTTGACCCCTTCGAATCGACCCAACTCCTCCCCGTCGATCGACCCCTCCTCTCCTCACAAAAAAATTTTCCCATTTAACAGAAAGGCCAACAACAACAACAACTAAGAGGAGAAGAAGAAGTAAAAGAGGAAGGCATTAAGCAAAGAAAGCTAATTTGGTTCGAATAACAACTTCAGAAACATTCTAGAATACTTAGACAGAGATTGGAATCTTATTTTTTACTATCTCTCGCCTTGGTCCTTTGTTTGTTTACGATAACTACTTACAACTAACTTATCTACTGCCTATCAATTGTGCCAATTATTTTTTTGATTATTTGTTAGCAAAGAAGACAAAAAGAATAAGACCTTGAATTCACATCTTTTCTTATCGTTCAACTTACTCAATTACTGTTTAGTTAGGTGATTTTCTAGAGCTCTCACTTTGAAACTACTGTTCCCAAATTTTACTCTTCTATTAGAAGTGCCTTTATTATTACCTAAACATATAATAGCAATCAGCAAAGAATAATGGGTCAAATATTGTCACATCCAGTTACAGAAAAGACTAGTGAAGAAGGAGCTGATAGCTTTGTTGCCTATGGTCTGTCTTGTATGCAAGGTTGGAGAGTTTCAATGGAAGATTCTCATTCAACCATTTTAAATTTGGAAGGTGATTCCGATAAGCAAATTTCATTTTTTGGAGTTTATGATGGTCATGGAGGTGAAAAAGTTGCATTATTTACTGGTGATCGTTTACCAGGTATTATAACTTCGACAGATGCATATAAAGAGAAAAATTACTCTCAGGCATTAAAAGATGGTTTCTTAGCTGCTGATGTTGCAATTTTAAATGATGAAGATTTAGCAAGAGATTCATCAGGTTGTGCTGCAACTTCTGTTTTTATTACAAAAGAAAAAATTATTTGTGGTAATGCAGGTGATTCAAGAACTGTTATGTCAATTAATGGTAATTGTAAACCATTATCATTTGATCATAAACCAACAAATGAAGGTGAAAAGGAAAGAATTATTGCAGCTGGAGGTTTTGTTGATCTTGGTAGAGTTAATGGTAATTTGGCATTAAGTAGAGGTATTGGAGATTTTGAATTTAAACAAGCATCCCATTTACCTGCTGAAGAACAAGCAGTTACTGCATATCCTGATGTTATTGAACATGATGTTACAACAGATGATGAATTTATTATTTTAGCTTGTGATGGTATTTGGGATTGTTTAACATCTCAACAAGCTGTTGATTTTGTTAGAAGAGGTATCAAATCAAAACAATCATTGACTGAAATTTGTGAATCAATGATGGATACATGTCTTGCACCAACCTCTGGAGGTTCAGGTATAGGATGTGATAATATGTCAGTTTGTATTGTTGCTCTATTGTCTGGTTTAACATTAGATGAATGGTATAATAAAGTTGCAAATAAAATCGAAGGAATTTCAATTTATCCATCACCTGATGAATTATCAATGGATTTATACAAGGTTAATATCGAATCAAAATTTGTTAATAATAGAGATGATATATCACGTAGAGGTGGTAATAATTCAAGATCTGGAGGATTCCGTTCAAGATTTCATGATGATGATGATGAAGATGCAGATGATGATAATACCGTTGCTTCTAATTCTACTAATTCTAATTCTGCAATCTCTGGTGCACCTGCTTTAATTCAAGAATTATTATCCGGTTCAAATATAACATCAAATAATGGTGTTATTTATTTGGATTCTTCAGCTTCTTCAATATTGGAGTCATTGGCTGCAATGGGTGATGTTATACAGGTTAAAGATGAAGAATATGATGAAGAGGAAGAAGATGAGGGTGAAGAAGAGGATGATGATAAATTGGAAGAAATTAATGATGATGATGATGAAGAAGAAGAAACGGAAAAAGGTGTTGATGATGAAAAGAAATAAACAATTTCAACTATTCAAATCGTAACTCATTTTTTTTCTTGCATTTCTAGAGTTAGAGCAAGAAAAATTGATGAATTTTGTTTTAATAATTTTTTTCTTTTAATTGGCATTTCGAACTCATTTCAAATTGATTTTAAATCACATAGAAAAAAAAGAGCAAAAAGATCCATCAAAATTAATTCTTTATTTTCTTATTAATGTGTTTTTCCCCCCTTATTGTTTCCTTTAATGTCGTTGTGCTTGTGTGCTTGTGCTTTCTTCATTCTGTTGTTATTGTTTCCATCTTTTTCCATCTTGTTAATCATATCATCCATTGCTAATGAATAAGCATTATATTTTATACTATTATTATCTGCCTCCCCCCTTTTTTTCTCTTTCATCTCGTCTTTCTTCCATACTCTGTGTTATGTCGTCATGTTAACTTGATTCTGTTTTTTTGTCTCTCTATTTTATGTTGTTGTTGTTGTTTTATCCTATTTTTACCGAGTTTTCTTTTTTATCATATATTTTGTTTGTTTGCCATCTTCTTGCATGGTCTTATGGTTATTTCCAGGTTGGCAAACTCATCTTCCTCCTTCCTCTTCCGTCTCCTCCTCCCCCTCCTCCTCCTCCTTATGTTACCCCTCCTCCTCTCTCCTGTTTTTTATTACTATTACTATTATTGATTAATCGTCCGATCTTCTTCCCTTGTGGCACTTGGGCTGTCATTTACGAAGTTGTTCTTTACTTGTGTGAGTTTCTGAAAAGAGCGTATTAACTATATATATCTTAAGTATGTGTGTTTCTGTTTTTTTTTTTTCATCCTTCTTTGCTTAATTTGATCATCCGAATACCTTCTCTGAATTCTCGTAGCATTTATCAATCAAGACCTGAGGTTCGAGTTGTTTTAAGTTTGACATTATTTCGGCAATGAAACCAATCAGACAGGGTTCATTTCTTGATTTTATCAAAGGACTTAGCATATTTGAATTTTCATCAGCATCATCTACATGTTTGATCAAGTTTGAAGATTTGACTGACTTTAAAGGTAAGAATTCATGGAAGGGATTAGCTTGGCCTTTCTTCAATTGTGGTTTAGTCACATTCAAGTTATACTCAAAGGGATAGAAATCATTTGGACATTGAGTTATAAATTTATAAGAAGAATGAGTTTTTCTAACTTCACACCATGGAGAATCTGTTTCAATCATTAATCTTTCCAATGGGATTTCTTTTGCAGTATTACAATTTTCTTCTGTCTTTAATGAACAGCCATTGACGCTGATATAGAATGATTTTGAGCTATTTAAGATTGATTGTAATTCATTTGAAGATCCAGAGAATGAATGAACCAGGCAATTTTTATTTTTCAAATGGAGGCCATCGGATCTTGTATTATTGATGAAAGGTAGCAGAATCTCTAAGAAATCATCACATGCATTCCTCATATGTAAAAATAAAGGTAAGTTAAACTCGCATGCCAATTTTAGCTGTAATTCAAAATATTCTTGTTGTTTTTCCTTTGGAGTATGGTATAATCTATCATAATCTAAACCAATTTCACCAAAGGATCTAATTACTCTACTCTCTATATTTTCAAGTATCAGTCTCCTAATCTTATCAAGATGAATCTCTGGTGAGTTCCCATCATTTTCAAACTCAAGAACAGAACAAGGATGAACACCAACTGTTGATGTAAGCCTTGGTAATGAAGAAGCATTATAACTTTTAATAAATTCAATTGTCCTTTTGGATTCCTCATATGAAGCACCAGTTAGCAGTATTTTATCAACGTTGAAAAGTCTTGCCTTTTCTAAGACTTGATCCATATCATTTTCATGATGTTTTGTACCTCTATAATGACCATTGAACATCTCATCTGTTAGATTCATCCCAACATCATAGTAACGTGGTTTCGTAATTATCGAATCAACAAGCTTCAAAGGACCCTGTACCACACCAGAAATCATTCTCCTTATGATCATATCCCGTTACCTTTGTATAGTAGTAAAACATACTCCACTTATCACCCACCCCTGATGAAATATTATCGACACCCAAAAATAAAATCCCGCCGCAGGAGAGAGGAGCTGGTTCTCCTCTCCATTGCTGAAATCTACAACTTCACCAAATAATTAAAAGGGTAGAAAACATAAAAAGTGGGAATATTTTTTTTGGGGATATTTAATTTAAACTAAAAGGAGGAAAAAAGAAACCAGTAGTCACAAAGTCACTAGCGAAGTAATCAAATGTGGGAGAGGGTTTTATAAGGGGGCAGTACAACAGAGATACAACAGGACAAAAAGGAAAACAAATAGAGAGTAATCAAAGAAGAAAAAAAAATAATCACAGATGATAAATAGTTTAACAAGCTAAAGAGAAAAGCAAGAATTTGTAAACTTTGTATAGGAAAATAAAAATTAGATTTGGGGCAAAAGGATAGGTTCCAGACCTCATTCTTGGTCTTTGGAAGTCAACTATATTCTATTCAGGAAAATCAAGGGGGACAAAAACCAGTTTGTCCAACTTTTTAATTTTAGTGTTGGGAGAGGGAATGGATATATGAGAAAGAAGGGATCTTTTTGATGTTTTTATGTGATCTTTGCTTAATGCTTTTTTGGCAGTTTTTTATTGGGGGGAATGAGTGATGATGGTATGGTTTGGTGATCAACAAGTTCCAGCAACGCTTGTTGGAATAACAACTGAGTCGGTGTTTAAGATAAATGAGAAGTTTTTATTGGATGATGAAGTGCTGTTATTGTTGTTGTCTCTTTGGGAATCCAAATCAGAATCCGAGCTTAATAATGATGCGATGCTAACTCTTCTTCTTGATTCTAAAAATTGCATTCTTTGTATGATTTCCAAGTTTGTTTTTGTAGTTAAGAGTATACTTAATTCATCAAATGAAAGGTTCATTTTTGAGTGATTCAAGATTAAATTATCTTCATCCGAATTCCATGGTTGCGATGGAGGAGATGGTCTTGTTGAGAATGAAGATGACCTATCTATGGATGGAGGGTTTTGGAATTGGTCAACAACAACAATGGCAGAATCTTCATCGTCTTCGTCATCATCTTCATCATCATCCTCATCCTCGTCATCCTCGTCATCGTCTCTATTTCTATTCAAGAGATGTTCAATTTCACCTTCAGATTGGGAAGAAAGTTCGGAAGATTCATCGGAGTATGCAGTTTTGATTAATTGAGTCTTTTTGGCATCCAAATCAGTGATTAATCTTTGTTTTGAAGTAATTTGTATGATTTCAGGAGATGATGATGAGTTGATAGTATTCAAATTATTATGGTTATTATTACCTCCTTTTGATATTTTACTTGATGAATGATTTTTCAATTGACCCGATTTTAGTCTTCTCCATCTAAATTGACAAGCATTTGAAGTACGATTATCAAAATTTGCAGCTATTTGTTTCCAACCCATTTTTTTCTCTTCCTTTAAGAGTATTAATAATTCATCATCTTCTTGCTCCCATGAAATTGGAGTCTGTTTGTAGTTAGATGATGATGATGACGAAGCCGAGGAATTTCCGATTTCGTGACCTGGTGAGGAAGCCATAGTAATTTGATTAAGCAAAAGAAGAATAAAACGAGTAACCACAAATACAGAAATCCAGCTGATTTGAGGAACAAATAATAAATTATAATTGATTATTTAATTAATAAACGAAGAAAATAGAACCACCAAAAATAAAACCAAGAAATTAAAAAAATCAAATTAAGGTGGTAAAGTAAGGATGGATGGATGGATGGATGTGGATGGATGTGGATGATGATCTGACCAGATGAGCTACAGCTTAATTCACTTAGGGGTTCTCTAATACAGTGTATGTGTGTCCATCGCTCAATAAGGCGAACGACGACAGGAAGGGAAATTCCGAAAAGAGAAATTTTGATTAGACAAAATACGATAGGGTAATTGTAAGTATGTATGTATGGTGTGGCACACCCAGGAGATGGGAGGGGGGAAGGGGAGTTAGTCAGGACTTACTATCTATAAATCTCGGTACACGGTTGAAATTTCAATTCTATTGTATTATGGGTATATATAATATCGGATTATTATGTAAATTTGTAAGGTTGCGGGTGGGTCGTAAGAGCGATTAGGGATGGGAGCGAGAAGGTATTAAAACGGGTCGGAAGCAGCCAATTAGATTAACTTTCTGAACAATAGGAATCGGATAAATTGTTGTTCTATTGTTTAACATGGAAAAGGGAAATGGATTCCCGATTGGGACGGCGAATGTGAGCAGTGGTGGTGTAAAGATGTCTCGTCGGTAGCAGCAGCAGCAGCAAACACGGAGAGCTAACTACTCTTAAAGACCCATCTTAATTAAAACATCGTCTAGATCATTTTTATAGGTATCAGGAATCAAAACAACAGCAGATTTTCCAAAACTTAAGTAACTCATCTCTTTTAATCCCAATTTTAATAGTTTACCAGCAACTCCAGCAACTATACCTTTCAAATCTTCTGGTAAAATTTTCAAATCAATAAATAGTGGATAATAATAATCTTGCATCGATCCAAGTATATTATTTCTTGAAAAATTCAATTTATTCATATCTTTTTGATTCAATATCAAACCGATTTCTTCAGTTGGAGTTCTTGTAATTGCAAAATATGATGGGAATTTCGATCTATTGTTTCTTTTAATTGAATTACCTTCATCAAATTTACTTAATGATTCAGCAGTTTTTCTTAAAACAGAAATTGAATCACCCGATCTTGCACCTGTTGTTAATAATTTAATATTCTTATTAATTATTGGCTTAATTGAACTTATTTCAAATAGTTTAAAAGTTTTATTCTCCAATAATGAACTATCCTTTAATAAATTTTCATTATATTTAATTTCATCAAATTGAATTGAATCTCTATTAACTTTCAAATCTTCAACAATTTTAATCAATTTGTTTTTTTCATTAAATGGAACCAAAACAATATCTGAGAAATAATTTGAAATGAAAAAAATTGAAATATCATTCAATGATAATGGTTGAGTTAATTCAAGTATTTTACTACCAATGTTTAATCCATCACTTAGAACTTGTAAAATTATAAATTCTTCATCCAATAATTTCGAACCTTTAAATTCATCAATTGTATTAGAAATTTCTAATGGTTTATATAAAAATTTCTTGATTAATTTGGTACAACAAATTAATGTAACTTCTTCGGGTGTGAAAGCCAAATGGAAAAATAATCCATCATCTTCAACAATTAATTCATCATCTTGGTCATCCAATGTTTTACCATCCAACTTATTCAAGGATTGAATAGAATTAGAGAGCCGTATAGAATCTGAACGAGTAGAACTATTGAAAGAGTCATCATCATGGTCATCCTCATCACTTGTGGACTCAAAACTATACGCTTCTGTATCATCATCATCATCATCATCATCATCCTTGCCATCTCCATTTGAGCCACCTTTTTCCAAGCTATCAATTAACTTGTAGATAATCTGTAATATCCCACTCTTGAATATCCAAAGATTCTTTCTAGGTATGGTTAATATCGACACTTTGGTCTTGTATAGTTGGATTTCATGGCTGTAAAGCATTGTTATAGTAACCTATTAGGACAGAGGCTAAATACGCGATGCTGTGTTTGTGTGTGGGGAAGAGTAGAAGAAGAAGAAGAGCAAAAGCTGAACAGAAGCAAAACAACAGAGGACAGGCAAACTCGACAACTTTTAAACACAAAATTTTGTTTCAAATGAAATTCATCAGAGACCTAATAAACAAATATCATGCAACAGTCCTTTTATTAAATAGCCAATAGTACATAAACACCACAGAAGAGTAACCAACTACCAGAATTGGCCATCTTCTTTACATGCCGAAAATGACTAATCGCAGAAAATTGGCCTAATTTAAACGGCTGTGCTCTTTCCCCCACCTTCCCGATGGAGGTATCCGAAAGGGGCTTATCGCTAATATAGTACATTATACATATAAAAAATAATTATCTTAATTTAATAAATTACATTGATCTGATCTGATCTGATCATCCTTGATCCGATCCAGTAATTGATAATGCATCTTGATATTCATCATCTGCTATGGCATTATTTGCTTCATCCGCCTCGTATTCCAGATCACTATTCGCTTCTCCCTCTTCTTCCTCTTCTTCCTCATCATCGCTCATCAACGTGATTATACTCTTTGGCTTGCGATGATGCCTGACAACCCTGATTCTATCTTCTATCTCTTCTTCGATTTGTGTGTTGCAGATTCTTGGCGGAGTTCCATTGGTTTTGATATCTATACCAATAGGTGGCGGGCCACTCAAATCTATCGAATCAAACAAGATCTTCTTAAAATCTCGTCCTGGATAGCATATTTCTGCATTCTCAAATTCAAAAGGTTCTGTTACATTTGCTGTTGCTGTTGTAATCTTATCCAAGATTTGTTGTTCCAAATCTCGGTCGTCTTCTAAGTCATCCCTTAAGAAATTCAATATTAGTGATATATTGGACATCAATTTATTACCTTTCTCGTCATATTTTGAACCATTGATTGTTTCTGCAGTTGTCATTGAATTATTATCTTCTTGATTGATCGATTTATCCGTGGTTATAACCATTGTTGATGTAGTATTTATACCTCCCGATGGACCAAGAATTACAGGCTTCCAAATCAACTTCTCAGGTTCAACTTGGGTATAATTTTTCTTAGACCAGTTATTTAAAATTTTATTGATCTTAACAAGATCAATTACAATTCCAAATTCAACTTTACCATCAATATTTGATCTTTTGGCAACTAAAGAATTTAATTGCTCTAATCCAACTATCACATCATTATGAATCATTCCAGTAAAATTGGAAATATCATCAACTGAAATCGTCATTTTACAATTTTCTGTTTCTGTTTCATTTGTTTTTTCAACAAATTTTTTCAATGCTTTTGCAACAGATATTTTCCAATAATTTCTATAACTTAAAAGTCCCATATCACTTAATGGTTTTTCAGGTGTACCAACTTTAAATTCTCTTCTTGAAAGTAAATAACTAAAATCAATTAAGAAATTCCCATATCCTTTTCTTTGATAAATTGGTAATGTTAATATACAACTTAAATTATAACTTGTTGCATTCAATTTCTCTTTTGAAAAATATCCAACAAACTGATAATCTCCATTTGAATCAATCTCACAAAGTACATAAAACATGAATGGTTCAACATCATAATATAAAGTTTTAGAGTTTAAAAATAATTTTGCAAAGAGGCATAAATTTTGGCAATAAATTACATTTTTTCTACCATCAAGTTGAAACATTGCCAAATTTCCTGATCTATAAATTTCATCACCTGGTGGATGTTTTAAATATTGACATTTCATCGTATGTCGTTTTAAAGTAAATGATGATGAAAAATATTTCAAACAATATTCACATAAATGTAGAACATAATTTGATGAATATTCCTGTGGATATGGTGATTTATACCAAATATCAATCTCATAATTTCTAAAATGAATACATCTCATCTTGGAAACTGTTAAAGTTTGAGATTCATAATCTTTTTGTGCTTGTTCTTCTTCAATTGTTAATTTTTTAACCAATGTTGAATCACCATTTAAAGTTTTCAATCTTTGAGAGTCTTTTAAAAGTTTATGGAAATTGGCCCGTGTTTCCTTTGATGGTTGTGTATGATAAGTATTTGAATCCTCAAATGAAAATAAACCTCTATATGGTAATTCCAAATCATCTTCATTCACTTCAACTGTTTCACCAACCAAAGAAGGATTCTTGATCCTTAATATTGTCTTTGAAGGTGTTAGATGTCGAAACAGAAGTCTAAGTGAAGGTAATTTGATAGTTATTGGGAAACTCTTGGAATCTCTGGGTCCAATTATTACCTTGGATAAGATTTGAGGATTGACACTTAATTGAGTTGAACCATTACCATTGGTATAATGATGAGATTGTACTTGTTGTATTTGTTGGCCAGCAATTCTATTGCCATTCTCATCATAAATCCTTGGACGACCACGCTTTCCTTTTGTTATGGTGGTTGTTGTTGTTGTTGTTGTCGTTGTTGTAGTTGTTGTTGTTGTTGATTGTCTTGGCAACTTTCGATGGATAGAAGATGAAGGAGTTTCCAACTGATGATTGTTTTGATTAAAGATATCTCGAATGTTGTATTTTGGGTCTGTTGTTCTCTTCCTCAAGCTTCGTGATTGAAATGCCATATTCCAGTTATGGTCAATTCCATTTGATGATGTGGCATGATTATATGCCTCTTCATGAACAGTCTGATATACCTTGTTATCTGGGATCATAAGACCTTGAAGCACCGATCGACTCCTCTTGGAACTGTTGCCACTATCAGCAGTAACATTGGCTTTGTGGGACATTCGTAAACTGGTTGCTATATAAGAGCATTACCACCTATGATTTTTCCTATCTATCTATCTACCTCTTTATTGTGTCTTTGTCTTTGTAAAGATTTCATCCCAAACCCCCTTGAGAAGCTGATTTTGACACCAATTTTTATTTTTTGGTGTTTACATATCCACCAGCCACATGCAGTTGGATATTGCCCTAGCCACTATGTGTGGCGTGTGTGGTTTCTAATACAAAGCTATCCTTTAAAGTTGTGGGGTGTCTGGGATTAAGTGTGTCTTGAAGAAAGACACCATTTATACTTGAAAATGTACTTCTTCCAGTAGATATCACAGAACGCTTTTGCTGGAGATGTCATTAACATGAGATCCTATTCAGTATTTCCTTTAAGTTGAATTATTATTCATTAAAACTCCATCATTCTCACATAAGAGCTGAATTGAAATTTCTCATTCTTATAATTGCATCTAAAGATCAGTAACACACAAAATATGCTAAGCAGAGTAACACTCTCATAGTTTCTTACTCAATAGTAGTGAGAGCCCTCTCCAGCTTTAATCGACCAATCCCACCGAAACCCACAACAACACTGCTTTCTGTCGCAGGAGAAACCAGATCTCAAGAAGACACAGCCAAGATCTCTCCACGACTTATTTTTCACCGAGATCGACAACCTGTTTCGGTAGAGTTAGTCAATTGCATATAGGGTATGGGGTTGGCAAGTCAATTGATCTGTTTTATCTGGAAAAAAGCACATTGTCGTTTTATTTCTGATCGATCATAATTATGACTTATCACAGTTCTGATGTGAATATACAATCATTACAACAACTATAAACAAATTTCAAGATTTCCTTTCTTCAATATTAACTCATACATAACTCTTACTTACTCTTTATCAAAATGATACTCATAACGTTGATTCTGTGTCCGCTGATAACGGCCTTGGTAATATACCTGTCCTATTTATACGATAATGAAAAATTCACCACTGAGATCGTGATTAAAGAAGAAAAATCGCTTCCCAGAAGACGACCTTCAAATTCAATTAGTCTGATCAAATTCAAAGATTCAACAGACAAAAAAATCTCCATATTCAAGATCAAAAACTCCACAATACCCTCTCAGACAACATCAGAAGAATTGAAGATCAAGTACTCAATTGGGAAAGTTTCCCTGTTCCAAGAAAATTTCAATAGAGTTCAACAAATACCAAAGAATCCAGGATGGACAGAACTTTTTCAAGGACTGAAACGCCATTTTGATTCTTCAAAAATCATAGAAGATCAAGATTCTTGTTTATTAAATTACAAGGACTTAAAACCATTCAAGTTATGTAACCGAGATAGACGGATTATCAAAAATTTAAACGAAAAATAGGAGAGAGATTTATTATCATAGATATATATTTTTAATTATCTTAGAACTCACCTGGAACAGGATACTTGGAAACAAATTCAACAACTTCATCAGCCAATGCCTTAATTTCAGCATCTTCAGCAGCTGATTTTTTAAAGAATGCCATTTTTTCCTTTGCAGTTGCACCTTCTTCAGCAGCCTTTAATTTTAATGATAATTCAACAGCTCTATCGATATATTCTGCAACTTTTGAAAATTCTTCTGTTCCAAATCCTCTAGTTGTCATTGCTGGAGTACCAACTCTTAAACCAGATGGGAATAATGCTGAAACATCACCAGGAACGGTATTTTTATTTGCTGCAATGTTACATTTTTCCAAAACAGTTTCAACTCTCGCACCATCAATTTTTTTGGATTTTAAGTTGATCAAGATTAAATGAGTATCTGTACCACCAGAGACTAAATCAAAACCTTTTTCAATCAAAGAATCAGCAAATGAAGAAGCATTTGAAACAACATCGGTTTGATATTCCTTAAATTCAGGAGTGGTTGCTTGTTTTAATGCAACCGATAAAGCAGAAATTGTATGGTTATGTGGACCACCTTGATGAGCTGGGAAAACACTAAAATTAATTTTTTTTTCTAATTCATATGGGATTTCTTTACCCTTTTTAGTGACTTTTTGAATACCTTTTCTAAAGAATATCATTGCACCTCTTGGGCCTCTTAAAGATTTATGAGTTGTTGTTGTAACAATATCAGAATATGGGAATGGAGAATCTGTAACACCAGCAGCAACCAAACCTGAAATATGAGCCATATCAGATAATAAATAAGCACCAACTTTATCAGCAATTTGTCTCATTCTCTTGTAATCTGTCTTCCTTGCATATGCAGAAGCACCAGCAACAATAACCTTTGGTCTGAATAGAATTGCAGTTTTTTCTAACATATCGTAATCAATTAAACCTGTTGCTTCATTCAATCTATAAGGCATGGTTTGGAAATATTTTGAGATATAAGAGATTTTTGTAGTTGGAGTTTGATAACCATGTGATAAATGACCACCATGAGGTAAATCTAATCCCATTAATCTATCACCAACTTCCATAACTGATGAATAAGCATATAAATTAGCTGGTGCACCAGATAATGGTTGAACATTAACTCCCCATTGTTCAGGATCCAAATTAAAAGCTTCCAAAGCTCTCTTTTGGCATAAACTTTCAGCCATATCAATGAATTGATTACCACCATAGTATCTTTCACCTGGATAACCTTCGGAATATTTGTTTTGCATCTCTGACCCTAATAAATCCATAACAGCTTTGGAAGTGAAATTTTCAGATGGAATTAAAGTGATGGAATTTTTTTGTCTGGATCTTTCCAATTGCAAAATTTCATACATCTCAGGATCAACCTCTTGAACATTCTTGGAAATTAATCCTTGTGCTTGAGTAGACAAAGCATATGATCTCTAAATTTTTGTGGGTTTAGTTGGTTAGTTACTCATTGAGGGAGCCGGGAAAAGACAAACATAAAAATATCGTAACCTACGTTAAATTGGGTGTTAATACCTCTGGAGACAGTAACCGTCTTACTGAACAGATTTCTTCTTAGCATTTTTTTCAACTTTCAGTACTTGAATTAGTATAATTTACTCCCCAGCCAAAACCTTCAAACAAGCTTCTAATGATTCAGAGTCAACCTAATTAATCGATGGAGGTGATGGGTGCAAATGACTGAAATATTTTTTTTTCTTTTTCGAGCTCATCGACGCGCGTCGCTTTTCTGGCCGGGGTCGATCCAATTTGGGTGTGAAGAGCAGTACAGTATGATAAGTAACAGTGGTGATGAAGAGGTAGAGAAAGAAGCAAGAAGGAACAAGTCATACCAGAGAGACAAAAAATATAGAAAAGATGATGAGTGATCTGGACTCTGTTCCGTCTCCCACGTCCTCTTCGATACAGCCTAATTATGGGATGCTCCCCCGTGTTTTCCGCCCAAGCACACCAAATGCCTCATCACCACCACCAAAGTCAAACACGCTTTCTTCAGGACCCTCATCAAGGGTAAATCAGGAGAGATTTCGCAGAAGTCGGACTCCATGCACACGTTTAAATAACGGAGGGACTGCAGGAGGAGGAGGAGGAGGAGGAAGATCAACGATGAGTACAAGCAACAAAGGTGGGATTATCACAGATCCAAATGATGATTCAGTTCATGGTATGCATGGATTAAACCAGCGAATGACGAATAGAGTCTCACGGTTCTTTGATCCATCATCAACGATTAGAAATATAGATTCACCAACAACAGCTGTACAGAGGCGAGGCATTAAGAGGGATCAAATAATTCTGCAGAACCGTGGATCCATGGAGAATTACATCTTGAAGCAAGGCAATAAAAATTTGGATTGGAAAATGAACAAGGAAGCTGAATTACAATCGATGGATTTGTATTATGACGTGGATCGATATATTGAAGATAACGAAGCATATGATGCAGATTATGATGATGATGATCTAGCATTCGGGAGAGACAGGACAGGAACAGGAGGAATAAGTGGCCATCATCAAAGAAAGTATAGTACTGAGATGGATATGGATGACGAGGAGGATCAAGAATACGAAAACGATGATTATAAAGAGGATTCTAGGGATCCTCTGATACAGAAACAGTTAGAAGAGATGATAATGTTAGAACAGTTGGAACTGGAAGAATTAACTGCTAATTTGTCTTTGAATCACAACGATGATGATGATGATGATGACACGCAGTGACGCTTACCGATAACTTAAGGATATACTTCTAATCCTCTCATGCCTTCCTGTTTTTAATTTCGCTTATGAAAAAGTTTAAAAACGTTCATATATACATCATACATGACAAGTAAAGACTTTTATACATCTACATATACAAGAAATCTCTCCGATGAGATTTATTCATTAGCAAAGTAAGAATGAGTTCCCAATCCAAACTGGGATACACGCAATTGCATTTATGATTAA
The DNA here is from genome assembly GCA_030567935.1 of Ogataea pinus. Classification (NCBI taxonomy): domain Eukaryota; kingdom Fungi; phylum Ascomycota; class Pichiomycetes; order Pichiales; family Pichiaceae; genus Ogataea; species Ogataea pinus. The sequence continues at coordinate 691,051 of JAJLSY010000007.1, read as the reverse complement.
AAATTAATCATTTTTCATCAATTTGCGTAAGGATTTGTGGCATATGGATTTGATTGAATAGTTCCTGGTGCCACACTTGTTGCAATACTATAAGGATTTCCTTTACTTTTAAATCCACCTCCAGCACTGGTAGGAGGAGTAACAGGATGAACTCCTGCTCCTGGACTTCCAAGCCTATTTCTCATTGGCTTGTGCATACCTTGTTGCCCAGGTGGCATAGGTAGTGGCGCTTGTTGATAATGTTGAGCTTGGCTAGGATATCCATAAGGAGACTGCATAGAAGAACCTGAAGCAGAAGGAGGAGGATAGTTATGTCTCTGTTGGGGAGGAATTTGATGTTGTTGTTGTTGTTGTTGTTGTTGTTGAGGAGCAGGATATCCACCATTACTTCTAAATTGTTGCGGCTGATTTTGTGAAGGCCTTCCAAATTGAGGTTGAGACTGTTGAGTTGGTGATTGTGCATAGTATTGATATGATTGAGGTAAAACTTCAGACTGAGGAGCAGTGGTGGCAACATATGTTGGTTGTTGTTGTTGATGCTGATGGTATGGGTTACCAGAGTTGTTTGATACAGGAGGAGGGGGAGGACCTCTTCTTGCAATTTGCTGTTGTTGGGGCATCAATGTTGGACTAGAATTTGAAGGAGGGGGGTATCCATATGGTTGTTGATTCGCAGGCGGTAAATGTGCAGGGGATGAGCCAAATGGGGATTTTAAAGGAGCCTGCTGATATTGTGCTTGCTGAGGCCTTGGTTGCTGCTGTTGCTGTGGAGAATAACCCATTGGAGAACGATAATCCTGCTCAACGGGTCTATTGTATGAAACTTGCTGAGGAACAATATTGTCTGACGGAGCTCTCCTTGCAAGAGGCGTTGATTCATTCGGTGGTGCTGGCGCATACCTATAATCATCACCTTGTTGTTGTTTGACAGGTGAACTAGTCTTCGACACAACATCAGGTTGATTTCTTTGCTTTGGCAAGAGAAGAGTTGCATTTTCTGAATTGTAATCATTTCTAGAAGATGAGGGTATAAAATCTTGCTGTTGTTGAACAGGAGGGTTGCTTCTTGATGACGATGCATTTGCAGTGAAATTTAAACTTGGTTGTAATGTACGCTGGAAAGAAGAATGGAAATCCGAATATGGAGACATGACTCTTTCTTGAGGAGAGGATGATGAATTTGATTGAACCAAAGGAACTTTCAAGCCATCAGGTGAAGAAGATGAAAATTTGGAAGCCTCTGTAGTTCTAATACCTGGTTTCACAATTGGGATATCGAAATCACTATCTGCATCTTCAAAGTTTTCCTCATCATCATCATCATCATCATCATCATCATCTTCCTCGATATCAGGATACAATTCATCAATACTTCTGGATTTGGTTAGATTCAAATTATGGAAATTATCTGCAAGACTTCCTTCACCAGCCAGAGGAATTTGTGCATATTTGTTATAAATATTTACCAAATTAGGTGATGTAGTTGCACTTTGTTCTAATTGATCAACAAGTTCATTACTTCTGAGAGGAGAGTTTTCAAGATTCGGAACATTTGAATAACTGTCAAGTTTTTCTGAGTTTTGGTGTTCAATTGAAGACTTACCAGATTTTGAATAAAGCGAATCTGAATCATAACTACCATTTCCCAAGGTAATACTTGGAAGAACTTTAGATGCATAAATTGATGTAGAAGTTAGTGGTTTCGATAAATCGGTCAAAGAATCATTGGTACCAAGTTTCGATTTTTCAAATGTACCAGAATTGAATCTTGGAGAGAAATTAATTGATTGAGGAGAACCTGGAATTGATCTGATTTTACCAGCTGCAAAATCTTTCGAGAAATCCAACAGATTAGCAGCACCAGTCAAACCATCAGATGATCCACAACCTTTATAACCATTAGAAAGTTTAGATTTCAGAACTTCTTTGATTGCTTGATTCCATTTTTGATTTGTCCAAGTATTTGTTGTTGCTAATGATAAAGTTCCAGTGAATGTGAAAAGATCACTAATTTCTAAATAATGAACGAATGGCAAAACTGGTAATGCAAATAATAAAGAACTAACATCTGTATTATCTGCATTTAATCTTTTTGGTCTGCCATATAGCTGAAAGGAATCCAATAATGGAATTAGAAATCTAATTAAGGTATCATAACCAGGAACTGAAGAATGAGCTTCTGGCATTAAAAAAATTGAACAATCTTTTGGCCCTTCTTTCTTATTGAAAACAATTGAACCATCTAATTTGATCATTGTACTTTGATCAATAACTTTATAGTTTAAAGGATAAACAGCATAAATTGATGTTGCATTTGAAATATAAGCCATCCGAAGTTTCTTTGATTTTTTTTCATTTTCATAGAAACAAATTTTACCATTAATGATTCTATTTTTTGATTTTTTTTCACAAGGTTCAATAACTGTAAAACATCTTTTCCATGGCATACCTGCACCAAATCTAACACTAACCCATTCTTCATGAACAAATTTAGTTTCGGCAAGAATAACCCTTATATCCGATAACAAAGAACCTCTTGAACTTAATAGAGCAGCAGTATAAGCCTGTTGTAAAGATATATATTCAAATTCTGCCAATCTAAAAGCAGAATTCCATTTTTGAAATTGTTCATTTGAAGAAATCTGTATCAAGTATCTATTTTTTAAAGTTGTTGAAACTATAATGATATTCTTCAAATCTCCATTTGAAGAAGGTAAATTATCAACCGATTTAAATGCAGCATCTGTAAAATTGATATATTGAGGTTTATTTTCAGGATTTTGACTGATATCTTTAGTATTGGAATCTAACTTGTTGACATCCCAAATAGCTAATTGATTACCAACTAACATACAATAAACTTCAATCCATTTTCGTTCATCCGGAGAACCATCCGATTTCAAATCTTTCAAAAGCATAAACACACCTTCACAATACGTTCTATGGGACTGTGCAGACAACAATGTGACAATTGGAGATAATTCCGGGCTTAACCCACCTTGAGATTCTGCTGTTACTGATCTTTTGGGAACGAATTGTCCACTATTGCTTCTTGATCTGTTGTTTACCGAAGGACTTTTATCCGAATCATTATGGCTATGGAATAGACCACCATTCTCGGAAAGGGATCTGATCTTATTCATTGTAATAGTAGACAGGACTTATATATTAGACAGACGATAAGATATACAAGAACAGAGTTATGCTGATAAAGTCAAACAAAGAAAGAAGGGGGAGACAAACAAAGGGTAGTAGCTCTTATAGGACATTACGCATCATCAGCATCATCAACAGCAAAAAGATCAACAACAAAGGGAGGTGCAAGGATGCAAAACAATAGAGTTTGGGGCGCAGTCAGAACGGGCGGTGTATTGGTATCATTCGCATTGTGGGGGGATGGATGGGTGGATAGAAATAGGGAGGGAGCAAATGGTATCGGTGGTGGCTCGATTATCTAACGTCTGATCTAATCAACGATAATGGCTTTAGTGTGAATCTTGTTGTTGTAGTTGGTGGTGGTTTCATTTTGACAACTTGAGCATGATAAATATTGTAATCTTCTTCCTCCTCTTTTATAGCTTTGTAGCTGTGGATTTCCTGGTTTGGCTTGCTGTACATTACCACCCCTCCTGAATTACTGTAATGGTATCTCACTGGTCTAGGTGACTGGTCTAATTTCTCATTGGCAAGAACACTTAATCCATTATTTGAATGATCCCAGTAGTATTGATCATCATCATCATTGATTCCTGGACCTAATTTCGAATTATAGTTGATGACTGGATTGGCAGCAATATCTCTACCTGTTCTTCCCCTTTTTCTGTACTTCAAATACCACACGAATCCACCAATAACTCCAAGTAACAAGATTCCTAATGGGATTGAGATACTTAGAGCCAAACCAGTCTTACTAATAGTTTTTGTTGAACCTTCATTGGTTAGAAATCCAATATTGCTTTGATATTTGGATGAATCATTCGATGGAACAACAACAACGGAAGTCAATGTTGGATAAACTAAAGAAGAAGCTGCAGACATATCTTCAATTGTAGACTTCAGTAGTACTGTATGTGTTACTGTTGTTATAACTGTTGTTATTTGATTATTTGGTACAATTTCAACCCAGTTTTTGATCATAGAAAAGGAAGAAAAGTTTGACAGCAGAAGAAAAGCTAAGCTTTTACTTCAAAACGTTCCTTCCCTCCTCCCTACTTACTAATTTATATCAAGGAAAAAAAAATTTCTCTAACTGGATGCAGATTTGTTTTAAGTTGGTAGATTAATGTAAGGGGTAAATTGAACTAAAAGGTGTGCTACCAAAAAATCTGAAACAGACCAATTTGAGGCAACAAAAAGAAACAATAAGCGATTCCAAGAGACATCCGTACACCAAATGGGAAGCACCTTATAGATAACAGGGGGGAAATGAGAGGAGGGATAGGATGATGATTAATAGATAGATAGATAATGCCTTACAGATATATAATATCAGGTATACATCCATAATAATCGATACCAGTTATTATATCGCCATTCCATAGTACTGGAATAACAAGATAAGAAAGATTCAAAGAAAATATCCTCCCATTAAAGGACAAAGAGATAATTTGCGCAACCAAGTACAATTGCCCGTTATCGCTGCTTAATAATTTGACTTTCCGCTATTTCACCCATTCATCATATGGGAACAATCTCTAGATCAAAAGAGGCGAGCCACTTTGATACGATTTATAATTAATCATGGGTCAGATAAGTTCCAAGACCTTACAGTCATCATCATCCCAGCCGATTAGGTACGGAGCCACCTCATATGGAGATAATCATGATCAGCCGAGGATGGTATCATATTCAGGTATTAACCATGATGAGATTCATTCAAACAAAATAAGACTGAATCCATATATTGGTTCCCCTACTCCACCGTCCCCATCATCGGTGAATGATTCAGGTATTTTATCATCATCAACTACATCAACTGCCAATACCCAATCAACATCCTTTAGATTCAGAAGACTTTCTTCATTATCGAATAGTATGTCAAAGAAAAGAAGAGGAAGTATATTACGACATTTCAAAAAGGCAAAAGGATCTCAATCTGAATTTAATGAAGGTGTAATTGAAGATGAAACAAGATGTAATAACAATATTCAAACTAATCATTCTACACCTTTGATTAGATCATTCACAGATCCCGCATCATCCCCTCCACCAGTAAGAAGATTCCCAATGATACCTGATCTAGAATCTCTACATAGAAATTCGGAGACTCTTGATAGATTGATCTCATTACAATCTTCAAATCGTGCAACCACCCCACTTGACCAACAAGAACAACCATTGTTGAGCAACGTTGATATTTTTGGGGGAGATCGTCAATCTGTAGAGGGCGAAGAAGAGGACCAAGAGGAGATTGCTGCTGGTGTTGAAGAAGATGAAGAACACCAGGATGAACAACATGAGTATGAAGAAGGAGAAGAAGAAGAAGAAGAGGCTGATTCTATTGTTAATATCTCATCTATGCCTGATAATACCAACATTGATGCATTAGTTGAAGAGGAACGAATAAGTCAAAGACAAACAACAATAAATGAAGAATATGAGAACATTGTTGGAAATCTGGATTCCTCTTTAATTAGCCAATTTCAGACGTTATCCAATTTATTGGAAAATGTAACCTTGAATACCTTACGTAGGTTACTTACTGTATCACCATTTATTCCTAGTTCATCATCCTCATCATCTACATCATCTATACCATTGAATCAGGATATTGAACCTCGAGATGCACAAGGTGATAGAATTGATCTATCTGAATTTCAAACAAGAACTCCAACACAAGACTCAAGCTTTGGTGAATTTTTGAATGGTTTAAATCACGAAAATTTGTTACATAGAGAATTAGGTTCACAAATAGTTAATCATGAAAGTTTAAATTTTTTTAGAGCTTTTAGATTTTCAACATCTGACAGATTTGGATATAATTCAACATCAAGAATTTTTGAACGATTGATACCTGTTTTAATAGTTGGTGTTGTTGGATTAAGTGATCATCTTCCCAGCCATAATAGTTCAAACCCTGAACTATCAACGACAACAACAACAGACGATGATACTGAATCAATTGATGATATTATTGAAGAATCTCATACTGCATCGATGCAACCACCTGCTGCTGCTTCTGATACATCCTCTCCTCTGCCTCCAAGAAGAAATTCGCATCCTACAATGTCAACAAGTGATGATTCGTATAGATCGTGGATCATCATAGTTATGGCACATCATTATTCCCCGACTGATCCAGTACTTCGGTCCATGCCATTATTCATCAACGTTTTAACAAATTATGTAACGATGAGTAATTCAAATACTTCAACTACTAATTCAACAGGGGTTGAAAATTATGATAATTTAGGATCGGATTCAGAATTTGAGAATTTTAGAAACTCATTGCATCAAATATTCAACAAAGGAAATGGGAAATTAACAAAATCTGAATTGGATAAACATACAGAAACATTATTTAAATTTGAATTGGAAAAAATAGTTGAGCATGAGCAAGATAATGAAGTTTATCATGATGCATCACAAGATATATTAGCTGATGAAGATAATGATGTTGGGAAGTCTTTAATGAAGAGTAGAAAATTTGAAGAATTGGACAGATGCCCAATATGCCTGATTGAATATGAAGAAGGAGAACTTGGTAGATCACTACCTGTTTGTACCCATAGTTTCCATAAGGATTGTATCGATCAATGGTTATTGAATGATAATTCTTGTCCTATCTGTAGAGGAAAAGGAATTCAGCAATTTACTTGAAATAAAAGGGTACTGATATTAGTTTAGTCTATTAAGTTTTTGTATTATTTAGGGAAAGTTTTGAAGGAAGAGTTAAAGAATAGCAAATCGTTTAATCGTTATTAAAAGCGGAATTTTTTTTTACAAATTGAGCAAATCTTCTAAATTATGCTGGAAGGTATTTGATGATGGTGAAGGGTCATTTTGATTTTGATCAATGGAAATACTATTGGATGAAGGTTGTTGCCAAGTATTTGTAGTTGGATCTTCTGAATAATACTGAGAATCATCAGGTATTATCTCCTGTTCATTATCAAGATCTGATAATTGATGGTTCTCATCATCATCTTCAAATATCCCAACAAAACTATTTGAGCTACTGTCATCGTCAATTTTTTGTTCTCTTTTATTCGAAATCTTTCCCCTTTGTGAATGAGTATCTTGTTGTTTTTTCTTTTCTTTTCTAATTCTATATTTTTCTTTTCTTGCCTCACTTTCATTCATTTCAAATTCTCTATATTTTGCCAAATAAATTTTCAAAGTTTCTGCATAATTTTCAAAACCTAATGAATACATTGAAAATAAGATATCTTCACCATTTAAAGTTTTTCTCTTTTCAATTGAGCATTTTTCGGCAGCTTGAGAGGTAATGAATGATATAAATTCAGATACACATTCTTGCATGCATTCTTTTGATTCTTTTGATAATTTCCCATGGTGAGGTAATGCCTTTCTCATTACTCTACCAACTTTTGTGTGATTATGGAAAACTTTTTGTTAGTTAATTGGAAACCGTAAAAGATGAAAATTAATAAACACTTACCATTGGCAATTGGTAGCCATCTATCCTGTTCTCGTATTTCATAGTTATCATTTGGTCCACCCATTAGTAAGAAGAAGTGGCAGAATATAAGATTTTTGATCCAACCATCATCCAGAAGAAAAAAACAATCAAACAAGAAATAAAAAAAAAAATTAACGAGAAGAGCTAATTTGAGTGTAGGTGTGAGTGAGAAGCAGAGGGAGAGAATTGGGATAAGGGGATATTATTAAGTAGTATTGTTTAGGTATGCATGAATGCCTCATCCAGTGGTATTTAAAGAGTAGTACTAAGCTAGAGATTTAATGAAAAAATGGAAGGATGGATTGATGATTCAAATGATTAAAAGGGCCCCAGAAATTTCCAGCTACCAATAAATAGATCAACTGTTGGACGGCGTTATCGATCCGTTTGTTAACCCGATAAATGCGCGGGGAAATTTTGGCGGGCGAAGAGAAGAGTTGTGGCTGGAACGCATCTCTACACCGGATTCTCTGTCGTTCACACGAACATTCCGATTACATAACCAAAGAAATCCCGAGACGCGAAAAAATTGAGTCGCTTCTCCGCGAAATGAAATTTAAGAAAACACGCGAATTACAGGAGAGAGGGAGGGATGGGATACCAGAAAGGGTGTTTATATAAGTAGCCAGTATAGGATAAAGGGTATAAATTGGATTGAGTAGTAAACTCTTCAAAGAGTATCTCAGGATAATGCAAATAACAGATCGGTATAATCATCAACCATAGCACACCAAGACCCAATCCCTCCCTCCCTCCCGCAAACGCGTAACCCTCCCACTCCCGCTACCGCGTCTGCCCTCCTCTCCCTGCCACCACAATGGCACGTACGACGCCAAAACACGCTAATTCTACATAGTAAAAAGCTGTTTTTGTGTGTTGTTAAGTGACAGTGAATTGTCCCTTTGTTCTCTTAACATCAAAAGGGGAAATATTACTACTCTTAACAAGCAAAGATAAAAGGAGTTCTTCTCAGTACACATACCCTTTATAAAACAGATTGATATTCCCTCCTCTTTTGTAAGATCTTTCCGTTAATTTATTTCCAATTATTATATCTCTCTCTTTATTCATCTTCTTCTGCCTTCTGTTCAGTCCCATTTCCCTCCCTCACTCCCTCCTTCACTCCATTAACAAGGATCCCCCTTTTATTTTCGATTACCCTTTTATTTGATAAATTGCTTGTTTTTCTTTTGTGTGTTTGTTATTATTTGTCTGCAAGTTCATTCATCTAAACACAAGTAGTACTACATTCCCAATTCATCTTATATACCACGTTCACTTATTTTATCCCTTCACCTCCTCGTTCTCTCTTTCCAACATTCCAACTGTTCACAACGGCAGGTATCCCTCTCCCCTTTTACCATTATTCCCTTTCAATTTACCGCATGAAAGAATAATCAATCTTTGCATCCCCTTCAGTCATTTATTTTCCCATTACATCTTTTCTTGACAGGTCATATTTCAAGCCGAAATTTTAAATCAATTTTATTCGTCTCCTTTATCTTTTTTTTCACCATATAAATAGCCCACCAGTTCATCCAAATCATTTACTTTCACATCCCCAAGTTATATATATTCTACCCAATTCAACAATGTTACAGCAAAAGAAATCTTATGGACCTCCAAAAAGGTATTCATACAATCAACCTTATAATCCAAGATTGGAAGCAGTTGAAAATTTCAGAAATAGAGTTATTGTTAATGAATATATGAAAACAATAACTAATCATCTAAAGAATTTAGAATCGAATTCAGAAGTTAATCCTGCAATGATTGATTTACAACCTGAAGTTAGATGGTTTATGAGACCATATTTGGTTAATTTTATAATACAAATGCATTCATCATTAAAATTAAAACCGGCAACTTTGTTTTTAAGTTGGAATATAATTGATAGATATTGTGCAAAAAGAATTGCATTTAAACAACATTATCAATTAATTGGTTGTACTGCATTATGGATTGCTTCAAAATATGAAGATAAAAAATCAAGAGTACCAACTGTTACTGAATTAACACTGATGTGTTCAAATGTTTATGATGAAAGTATGTTTAAAGAAATGGAAATTCATATCTTAAGTACTTTAAGTTGGTCTTTAGGTCATACTTCTTTAGAAGATATTTTACAATTATCAATTAAACAATGTGATCATGATGGTAAAGAAAAACTTGAATCACCAATCGATAATTATAAAAATAATTCTCCAACTGTTAGTTCAATCTTAGCAATTAGTAGATATTTCTGTGAATTATCTTTATATGAAAGAGATTATTTAAATTATTCATCATCTTTAATTGGTATAACTGCTCATTTAATGGCTTGTTCAATCTTGGGTTTGAATTCAGGTTCAAAATCTTTAGAATCATTATATCATCAAGTTCAATTAAATAATTTATCAAAAAGAAAATTAAACTTAAACAAAGTTTCTCAAATGAATAATCAATTACCAACTCCAATCACACCTTCAAAAGATTTCGAATTTTTCTATGATGATCAAGATGATGATCAAGATCACGATCAAGAAAATGATGATGATGGTGATGATGATACTTCATCAATTAATTCCAATATCGAAAATGAAGATCCTTCAATCCAACATGGTGCATTCTTACAAGGTTTTAAAGGTTTAGAATCAATTGATCAATTAAGAAAATTATCAATAATGTTATTAAAATCAATTCTATCACCTCCTGAAGTTTTGATTGAAAAATATTCTCAATTAGGTGTTATGACAGTTGTTAAAAGTTTTATAAATGAAAAAAATCTATCATCAATAAATAACAATAAACAATTGGATGATATAGATTCAATTCGTTTAGATTTTAGAACAGAATTATCAAATGTTTTATTGAATCTAGGTCCTTCATTCGATTTATTCTTAATGACTCCTCCACAACAAAGACAAAAACAATCAAATTCATCAAATCATAATCAATTCTATTATAATTCTCCATCGTTGAATAGATCAACTTCATCACCATTCGATTCACCTTCCAATTTCTCATCCTTTAGCTCAGCCTCAAGTCAAACTACTTATGATTCAGCATTTGAAGATTTCCATCAAAAGGGATCAACAACAACAAGTGTACCTTCAACTTTGAATTATTCAATAACAAATAATAATCATCATCATGGGAAAAATAATAATGAATATTCAGCAAGATATCCGAATTCATCCCCAATTGCAAGTGTGATAAATTGACTTTATCCGCTTTCTGTCTTACTTCACATAACTAATGATTCGATTCCCCTTTTCCCCCCTCTTTTTTTTTTCCATTTTTCTATATCTAATACACAGCTTTCCATCATCCTTCGATCTTGTCTATCCTTAGCGTATAAACATTTCATCCCAAATCCTTTTCTTCAGCCTTAGCTTGCATTTTTCAATCACCCAATTTCATTCATTAGTTTTGTTATTTACTACGTGATTTTCTTTTTTATTTATATTCCGAACAAAATAAAAATACTATAAATATTAAAAATTACAACTCACTTCAAAATCTTGTTCCAAACTCCGCTTGTTTTCTTCTTCTTCTTCTTTGATTTTTGCAACTTCTTTGGATCATCAGTCTCTTTTGAATCATTAACGATTTCCAAATCCACACCAGCTATGATAATCTCACTCCCCTCTTCTCTCTTTGAATCCAGCCCTTCATCTTGGGAATCATACCCTTCATGTTCTTCATAATCATCATCTTCAAATGTAAACTCTATCTCAGTTTGATTCATTTCAACATCACCCACTTCTCGATGTATTGAAGATCGGGAAGATGCAATAGATGTATCAGGTACTGATTGGGGTGGTTGATCTGCATTGTTGATTCTCCTTTGTGTTAATTGTGACGAGATTGGAGATGTTGATCTTGAAGATGCTGATGTTGCTGTTGTTGTTGTTGTTGGTGTTGGATTAGACTTTGTGATGAATTTATTCATGAATCGACTACGCTTACGGATTGAAACAGTTGGACTAGAAGGTAAAGAATTCGATTTCTTTAAAGACGTCGTAATTGAATCTGGTGTGGCAATACTTATTGGTGATGCCGATCCATCAGTATTCTGCAGCGAATCTTCTTGATAATAGTAATATTCTCCTGTGTTTGGTGATGAATAAACAGATGATGATGATATGAATTCAGATTCAATGTATGTATCTCTGGTGATCACAATATAAACCAACATCAATATTATAATTGTAAGATTTAAATAGTTTAATCTTTTTTGTGATGTCAAAGAGGATTGGAATTTATAATTTTTTGAATCATTTTCCATTAATAATTCTTTGAATTTTGTATTTTGGTAATTGAATAAAGCTTCAAAATTGTAAGATAGTTCCTTATTTAAATTCTTAAATGTATTAAGTTGATTAAGAATTGTAACGTTCAATTGATCAACTAAACCATTAAACCTTGTACTTTGACGAGATTCCAAGTTTTCAAATGCGCTTGATAAAATCTTGGATTGTTCTTCAATGTAAAGTAAAGATAATGTAGCATTTGATTCTAATAGACCTATTCTGTTTATAATATTTTTATAGATGGATTCTTGTGTAGATGCAACCTGTTGTGATTTTGGCTTTGTCTCGGAAGAGGATAGCATAGATGAGGGGATAACGGATGATGAAGATGATGAAGATGAAGAAGAGAATGATGCAGGAGATAATGAACTTTCACATGATAATATTTCTTCTTCATTTTTCTTGAATTCTTCTAAGAATTGGTTGAGCCCTAAATATGGACTAATGACACATTCTTCATCATCTCTATCTGAAGAAAAGTCAAGATATGTCATTGATGAATCAATGGTAATATTAAATGATGGAGTCTCAGAATAAGATGATATATTCATATCATCTTCAGGAACTAACATTGATTTTGAGATATCTTTATTTACTTCTGGATCATTCATGATAATAATATCATCTAAATCTTCATTCATAACACCATCATCTTTTGAGATCTCTTCAAGTTTTTCAGAGGCAGATTTATCCTTTATCTCCAATTTTTGTTCCTCTTCTTTAAACTGTTCAATCATTGTTTTACCATGAACCTGAATTGATGAAATAGGACAGTAAAATTCATCACCAAAATATGATAAAACTTCAACCTTTAAATATTTTGCCCAAATTAATGGATTTTCAATCTTGAAAATTTGTAAATTTCTTAAATTATCAGCTCTAAATTCACCTAAAACTTTCCAATTTGTTGTTGGAAATCGATCACTAACCGAAATTTTCAAATCTTTAAACATTGAAGAGAAAAATTCATAATTTCCCATTAAAACTTCATCAACCAAGATATCTTCACAAAGTTCAATTATGACAAACATGCTTTTTGATTTACATTCATTCAATAGATATGAATCCTTATTGGAATTCAAAATTGCCCCGGCACCTTTTGCTTCTGAATTAGTCTTAACTATGGTAGCAGCACAATCAAAAGAAGCAAAATTGAATCTATCCTTGTACAATTTTCCTTGTTCGTCATCCTGTTCTGGATCCTCACGTACTCCTCCAAACATGGATATTTCAATCTCCATCTCATCTCCAACGGCTCCATTAAGATGGTTGAATCGGAAAGAAGAAGATGATGATGAAGAAGAGGAAACAGAATTTTTAGATTTCTTTTCTCTTGATCGCTGGTGTAATTCATCATCATCTATTTTCTTCTTTTTCCATTCTTCAAACGTGAGAAAATAGGAATTTTCCTTCTCGGTTAAACTGGTTGAATCATTTGCCGATTTATGTAACGAATCTGTGAAGTTATTTAAGTCTATTATTGGCTTCTCTGAATCTAAATCAGCAACCTCTATTTCTTCTTGCAGTGAAGACGGCACTTCACTTGGCTCTTGCTCTAATATCGTACTAGGTTTTGAAACTTCAGTTGTGGACGATGATGAAGTGGTTGAATATTCAACGTATGTAGATGAATCTGCGAGCAAAACAGATGTAAAGGATATGTCTATAGATGAAGATACATCAACCGGATTCTCTGATGTCAATTGCCACGTTGAAGGGTCCGAAGGTGACGATGTGACATCCGATGATGACTCAAGCGATTCTTCAGAAAGCGACTCTGAAGACGTGACATCCTCGAAGGTGACTGACGAGGTGGTAGTCCATGACTGATGAATTGTCTGAGATGACTCCTGCAATTGTTTGGAAAACGAATAGGAGACGTCAAGATTTGAACTTGGAAAATCTTCATCGGCAATCGATGCTGTTATCAGAAGCAGGATATGAATGAGCAAGACCGTTGACCGCTGAAACTTTCCACTTCTGAAAGACACCCCCATTTGAAAAGGCTTCATGTGAATAATTAGGTAAGACCTCCTCTCCCAAATCAATGATCCTTTGCCTACTATCTAATCAACTTCTTCATCATCATCAATCAATCACTATCCCCATGTTGTGTAGAACCAAACAAGTGAATGCCACACCCCGAGGGCCGTTACGTAATCAGGGGGTGGAAAGCTAAAGAGAGAGAGACACACAGAGAGGTGATGAAGATGAAGACTGTTAACCGGTTATATTAGTAGGATGAAAGGGAAAAAGGAAGGAAGGAGAGCCATCCACCAAAGCAGAGGAGAATGGATTATCAGATGAAGTTTTGCACAGTTTGTGCGTCAAATAACAATAGGTAAGTTACAAGCAGCTTCTCAAATTGCCTCTTTCTTGTCTTATACATTACTAACATAATTAATAAACAGATCAATGGAGGCACATAAAGTGCTTAAGGATCATGGATATTTGGTTCGTTCCTATGGTACTGGATCTGCTGTTAGATTGCCTGGTCCTAAGATTGACAAACCTAATGTTTTCCCCTTTGGTACCCCCTATACGCAAATCTTTGAAGTTTTGAATTCTCAAGATTTGAGAATGCATAAAGCCAATGGAGTTTTGGATATGACCAAACGTAATATGACTATTAAGAAAGCACCTGAAAGATGGCCATATTTTAATCAACCACCGCAGAGGTTACCAGAGACAGAATATCCTAACTTTGAGGATGAATTAGATTTTGAGGTTGTTATAACTTGTGAAGAGAGGTGTTTTGATGCTGTTGTTGAAGATTTTTTTAGTAGAAATTATTTTGAGCCTGAGAGTGTTAACAGACCAATACATTGTTTCAATGTTGAAATTAGAGATGAACATGAGACTGCTTTAGTTGGAGGACAGGCAATTCTAGATTTGGCTGATTCTTTAAGTGCTGCAAAGAGAGAGAGTTTAAAAGATTTCAAATCTGATCCATTTGATGATCGAATCTCGGATGTTATTACGGGTTGGCAAGAGAGGCATCCAGGATTACCATTGTTATATAGCCTGTGTTACCACTAAGGATGGTGTTATTTATGTGTTTTGTATAGTGAAAAGTTTTTGACATGAAATAGAAGAGAATATTATTAATATGACTAGTTAAAACAAATATGCTTTTTTAATGCAAGTAAGAAGAAAAAAATAGTAAGAAAAAACCAAAATAAATACCGTTGAAACCGAAAAGCAAAATGCAGAATGAAGTGGGGGGATGATGATAATGCAAGAAAATTAGCAAAAAAAAAGGGAGGGGGGAAAGGAAGGAAGGGACCAAGTAAATTATTTTGAAACCACACATCTACCATTAACGTAGACTTTTCTAACGTTTCTATCATCACCATTGAATAACCATTTATCCATTAAATCTTGGAATTTTTTATGTGAAACTTTGAAACCACCATCTCTTTTACCCCAATGAGGATTTTGGAATTCGAAATGATCAACTGCTGAACCTGGACAATCCAATTGAATTAATTGAGAATCAAATTTATAACCAACTTTGAATAGACCGACTTTATCATCCATTTTTAAAACTTTTGCACCACCAACTGTACCAAGGTATAAAACTTCATTTGAACTTAATTTTTCAACTTCAATTTCAGTCTTCATGACCAAATGTCTTGAAACTAATAATGCATGTTTTGCAACTTGTAAGATTGAAGGAGTAAAACCACCTGAACAATCTGTACCTAAACTAACATTAATATTAGCATCCAATAACCATCTAATACGTGCTTCACCTGATGTAATTGAAGAATTTGATGTTGGACAATGAGAAACACCAGCACCTGATTTTGAAAGGACATCTCTTTCTGAATCAGAAAGATGAATACAATGGGCTAAAGTTGTCTTTGGACCTAATAGATTATTCTTATCATAAATATCGGTATAATCTTTATAATTTGGGAATAAAAATCTTGTCCATTCAATTTCTTTTTTATTTTCTGATAGATGGGTTTGACAATGATAATCTTTTGAAGCTCTTAAATCACCTAACCATTTCAGTAATTCTTCAGTACAAGAGCCTGCAAACCGAGGAGTTAAAACAGGTTGAATTAATAAACCTGAAGGATCTCTTTTTTCAATATGTTTGATAACTTCCATTTGAGATTTCTTACTTTCTTCAAAACTTTCAATATAATGCTTTGGAGAATTTTGATTCATACAGACTTTACCAATTAAAGCACGTTGACCTAATTCTAATGCTAAATCAGCCAATAAATTTGAACTATTAGCATGAATTGTGGCATAATAAGAAGCAGTTGTTGTACCATTGGCCAAAGTTCTCTTAATAACTTTCGAATAAATTTGATTTGCAAAGACTAAATCTTTACAGTTTGATTCCAATGGGAAGGTATAAGTTTCCAACCAATCTAACAAGGTTGAATTACCAAAGATACCATTGTTTGGGAATTGAGGAGCATGAATATGTGTGTCTATGAAACCAGGGAAGAAAAATTTAGTTTCTGAATCACTAATATCAACAAATTCAATTTGAGATGATGTTAATTGAGTAAAATCCATTGCAAATTGTAAAGGATATAAACAATTTTCTTCAACAAAAACAATCAAACCATCAGAATTAACACCAACTGCACAGTTGACCAACACTTCCATTTCTCCAAGAACTGGTGTATGTGCAAAGGTACCGTAGTAACAAGTAAAGCTGATTTGCTTTAAGCATAATGGATTGATAATTTCTTTATATAATTGCATCTTGACTTATTATTGTTATTATTATTATTATTATTATTGCTATTATTCTTTATAATATTTTCTAAAGATTAAATTACTACATGATTGATTATATTTTCCTTTGGATCAGGATAAAACCATTGGTATTTATATTAGAATCAAGATAGATTTAGTTCAGCTTTGAAATGGATGATAAGTCTGTATACGCGGGACGCCGCACACTTTAGTATGCAGATCTCCGCGGCAAGGGACACACATATGTTATTCGCGTGTTTGTTCTTTAAATTTAATATGTAATGAATGTGCGTTCAACTACGTATTTTGACGCCCTTTCTTCCCACGCAATTTTTTGGTATTTCCGGGGAAGCTTAAATAATCTACTTGAAGCAACCGAGAAGGTGAAACAGGAAACCGTTTAAAGGGTTTTGCTCCGCGGGAGTGTGTCAAAAGTTGCTGTGATTTGTGATTATTTATGTATATATATTTTTCAGTACAGTCTATGTATTACATCTATTTTTGGGATTTGATCATTAGGTTATCGATACTACCCCTTTTGATAATTTAAAGAAGGGGCTGTCGTGTATAGATTTGTATGTGAGAGAAGATTTGTTAATGCAACCTGATAAACCGATTATAGAATTCGGTCGAGTTCACTCGGAGATGCCTAGTTACCCAAAAAAATTAAAGAGGTTCAATTAGTTGATAGCAACGTTAATATATGCACTGAGATTGATTAAGTATAAAATTTCCTATCCTGGATAATCTAATTTATTTAAGGTATTAGATTATGAGTTTTAGCCTACTTGAATAACTGTAGCAACTAATTAATCAATATATTCAATTTTTGATATGAAGTAGCGCACTAGAAAAGCGTAATCATCCGAGGAGGATCTTCAATCAACCTCTTCACCATCTTTACATAATCTAATGAAATCTGCTTTCAGTTACGTAATTGAGTCTGCTCTTTGCTAGCCGAGGAAACAACGTTTCTTTACGCGGACAGGAAATCAGACGACAGTCGGGTCGGAGTATTATTGTTAGTATTCTCTTTATTCCAAGTTCCATATTTAAATATCAATTTAATTACCTCTCTGTTGCAAAGGCAATGAAGAATTTTCATTAAAGACGCAATACGGTTAATTTCATTGCTACGTTGTATAAATGATTGCTTGATTGATTCATATCGTTTAAGCGTAGTCCGGATCTTCAGTATTGTAAACCCATATACAGATTACACAATCCATATATAAATACATATTACATAATCCACTAACTCCCTCCTCCCCCCCAATTTCCTGGTGTACTGATGTCCCGATTTGGGCCAATTAAATTTCGCAAAAAACAAATTTGGTGAAGAAGGTGAAGAAGAGAGATACACTAAGGTTAACTAATACCCTCTGTATTATTTATAACTAGTAGGATTTTATCAGTTGTTTACTCTTCATCTCATACAACAAATACATAGTCAAGATGTCTGCCGTAAGTACATGGATCAATTAGCTCACTATATCACTCATCACTCTTCAATGGGTGAAATGGATGGATGCTCACTATCCTTGCCAAATTATACTAACATCACTTCCATTTCAATCAATCAGTTCGTTAAATCATTTGGATTTAAAAGTGTTCCACATTTCGGTAAAGTTACAGCAGGTAATTTGTTTGCTTATTCCCCAGTTCTAGCAGCTTGGGGTGCAGCTAGTATGTTTGGTATCTTTGTCTTCACTGAAAACTGGCCATTATTCCAAGATACTTTCTTTAAGAAAATCCCATACTTCGGTGATCACTGGGTTAAAGTTGTTGACCCTGAAGATTTACCTCAATAGATGGTTATAGAAGAAAAACCAAAAAGATTCTACAACCACATCATGATCTATATGTATAATTTTGATATTTCATAATAAAACAAAACCATAAGCACATTATTCAATTATTGGCAGGGTGGTACTTATTCACCGTGTCCCACAACTTTGATTATCATAAATCCTAACCAATTAATTATAAATACAAAAAAAAAATATTGCAAAAGAAAAATAAATAACCTAAAAACCCACAAACAATCTCTCTATTCATCAACGAAATCACTTTCGTTACTAATGCTACTATCATCATCATTGACCAATAACTCATCTTGGTCGTCATCTTCTTGGTCATCAACTAGATCATCATCAGTACAACCAACAACTCCCCATTCTATACCTGTAACATCTTCCAATCTATCCAAAATATCATAAATTGGTGTAAATAATCCAAATTGCTTATATTCTCCATCATATGAATGTAACATTCCAATTAATCCTAATCCTGTTTCTTGTCCTGGATTATTGGTTTCGTCACCAACTACTCCTTGTGGATTGATTAACATCTTTTGGAAATTTTCCAATAAACTTGATAACATTGATCTTTTAGAAGTTGAAGTTTGATAACCTAATGAAGGAATTTCACTAACTTCATCATCTCCAAGATTTTGTTGTTTTTGTAAACTTGATAATTTTGTCAAAATAAAAGATCCAGAATCTCCACCGGATGCAAAATTCTTTTTTGATGATGAAATTATAAATTCAGAAGTTTTTAATGATCCATCTGACCAATAAATTAACTTCAAACCATTCAGTTTACCTTGAGTAAAGTTGGTTGTTGATCCAACTTTGAAAACTTCCAAGTCAGCGTGTTTTAAAATTGAACCATCATCACTAGACACACCCATTTTACCACCTGTTAAATCAATCAGTTTTTTAACTTGTAAATTAGAAAACATTAAAGATGGATCAAATTCATTCAAATTTAAATCATCACCTAAATAATTCAAATATTTTTTGAATTTTTTATCATCTGAATTAATTTTAATGATTGCAATATCTGATAATTTATCATCATTAATTATTCTTTCACCCCAAATGATTTGCCCAAATGATTCAGAAGGTAAATTTCTTTTAATTTTTTTACCACCTTTCATTGAAATTTCATTAACTGGATAAACTAAATCAATTTGTTTAATTGCATTATCATAAGCTTTATATTCTTCGCTATGATAAGAATATTTCAATCTTTCATTAATTAATGCATTTTTATAAAGATTGATCAAAACGGGGGACGGGATAGAAACAAAAGGGTATTGATCACCTCCATTTTCATTCAATGTTGATTCATTCAATACAACATGTGCACAAGTTAATCCAAATATCGAATTTGAATATTTTAATAATCTTGGATTCTTACAACCAGTAGGAATCTTTGGATATATATAACCTCCTAATGTCCCTGATAAATTTAATGAATTACTACATGCCATTGGCATTGATATTGGAATATATTCTGAATTTGGATCCAATGTCCTAAAAGGAGCTTTGAATTTTGTTGCAGGGGATTTCAAAGGAGCTGTTGATACTGTTGCAGTTGGTGCTGTTGATGTTGCTAATTTGATTGAATTCTTTTGAACAAGAAAATGCAAATCATCAGAAGTCGATGAAAAAAATTTAACAATATCATGATGTTCTTTATTCAATTCAGGAAATCCAAAAATAAAGGTAACTATTGAAAGATCTTCACTTAAGAAACCTCTTAAAACAGGTGCAACAAATGAACCATTTTGATCAGAAAACAATTTTTGTTTTGATTTTGAAACTAAAGAATTCATTATCTTAACGATTTTTTTCTGGTTTGGGAAATCCTGTGGTGTTGATCCAATTGCAAATAAGGATGGTGACATAATAGATATATAATTATCCAAACCTTGAATCGAATTTGTAGATGGTTCAACCAACTTTAAAATATTGAATAAATCAAAAAGATTCTTTAGAACCATCGCCTTTGAATTATCATAAACTTCAGTAAGTAATAAATTGTCAATCAAATATAATATATTTTTAACCAATGTCCTTAGGCCAATAGATGATATAGTATTAAAATAGTACATTGGTAAGTATGGTAAATTTTTATGGTTTGAGATATTTTGGGTTGTATGCTTCAAACTATCACTTATGTTAATCGATGCCTTAGTTAAATTCAGAACAGATTGTGCAATCTGAATCAATGTATTTGAAATAGTTGTTGAAACTGCCTTTAGTTGACGTTCAAGATAATCCAACATCTGTTGAATCTCTGCGTCAGTTGGTACAGTTTGAGCTGGAAAACTATTAGTGTTCACTGATCCAGCTATTGAGATAATATCTTCAGTATTTTGGTTGTTGGATCTTCTCCTCATGTTTGATTGCCTCTGCTGAGACTGTTGCGATTGTTGCTGCATCTGTTGTGTTGACATATCTCCTTGTACATTTTCTTCCTCTTCCTCCTCTAATTCTTCTTCATTTAAAACTCGAAGAGGTCTACCAATTGAAGTGAAAGCCTTTCGACTATCATCCTGTTGCATTAAATCTCCTCCTTGAATCTGCTTCCTGTATGAATGAGACCCAGAAACTTTTGAAGAAGCTCCCGTTGACATCGTATGCTTTGAACTAAACAAGGAGTTTGTATTTGAATTAAAGGAATATTGGAAACTTCTGTAAGTTTTATTATCATCTTCAAGCTTCTCAAAAATCGCTGATTCTTTTTTGGAAGAGGAAGAAGATGAACGACTGGATCTACTATGGGTATCATCATCATTATTATATTGTATGGAAGAAGAAGACGAACCCTGAACAGGTTGATCATTCTTCTTCTTCTTGGAAAATATTCTCTTGACTGACATTCGGACAATATTTGAGAAATACACTTGCTATCAAATTCTACTGACCCATAAAAAAAGCAAAAATCAGTAACGTTTACTAGCTAACTCCAAACAAGAAAAAAATTTCTCCCACCAAAGAAACAAGTTTTCTCTGATTTAGTCTAACCTCTACCAAACAAATAAATCTCCTAAAATATGTTGTCCTACAAAAGAACAATATCTATAATCCCATTTCTCTCAGGGCACTAATGAATAATCCCCCCATCAGCCAGTCAATCGGTTATCATGCATAGATTATCTCCTTGTCTCTTCAACCATGAATCCCACTTTCCCTCCCTCCCTCCCTCCCTCCCTTCTCCGAGACATCGAAATGCCGTCTGAAAAACAGTGCCGTACAACAGGGCCGATCGACCAATGCGGCCGATGCCGTCCCCACTGCTCTGCTACGCCGCGGGGAGCATCTCGTATCCCTTATTTTCGGTATTTCATCTATTACGGATTTGTTATTATACATTTTATTTATTTCGTCACTGGATGGTCCATGATCCGTGTATCTTCTTTTGTTTCACCTTAACGACTGGCAATTCCCAACCTATGGATCCTTTGCCTGTTCCTATTCTAGGAATCACATAGCATTCTCTTTCGATATCAGAAATCTCTTTAGGCCCATATGGATGTCCTAATGGCTTTGAATATGTAATTAATCCACTATTTTTGGCAACGTTGGATAATGATTTACTCTTTATATCTGTCATTGGTTTGATTCTCAGCTTTTGGATCTTGTTTTCTTGTCTATTTGAACCCAAGTTTAGTGATTGATACACAAGATATTCGGGTGGTAATTCTCCAGAATGGGTGATTATTGAAGTTGGATGGATATAGACAAATCTATCAATTGTTGAATCATTATAACTTGAAGATGGGAATAGTGTTTGATATGGGATATTCATAATGGATGTACTATTTGAGATCTTAGTCTCATTATCAATCAAATCTGCTCTGATTGCAATCTGATCCACAAATCCAGCAGAGATGATTTGTTTCAAGGCTTGAACTTGAATCTTTGAAGGCTTACCGAGCTTCAATTCTTTATCTGTTACAATTGTATTTGAAGCAATTGAGTCCTTGGTTGTATTCACCTTCACTATGTACGTCAACTGTTTTCTTAGCTTAACAATCTCATCCATGATTTTTGATCTCAAGAAATTGTTTTGGAAAAAACTTTCTCTTTTTTCCTTTGGAAAATGATCAGCAGCACAAATAGTAGAGAGTAATCTTAATGTATCACTGAATTTATCCAATTTTGAAAACAACTCTCTGGATTTATTGAATTTGGACATCAATTGTCTTCTCTTTTCAATATCTATTTGACTTTCCTTTGGAGAATCATCATCTTCATCATCTTCATCTTTCTTTGGCTTTTGGAAACCAAGTTCAAATTCACTAATAAATGGATCTCCAACCGATAAACCTGAAACTAATCCAATGACATAAGGAAGGCACTCATGTTGATTTCCAATTATTAGCATCTTGGAGAACCTAGGACTTAATGGGAACAAACTCATCTTCTTACCTAAATCTGTAATCGTCTTCTCCTTGGTCAAGGCACCTAAATATTGCAAAATCATTTCTGCATTCTTCAACATTGTTCTATCAGGTGGAGTTGGAAATGGGAAATTGACAATATTATCTATACTCATACTTTTCATATTCAAAACAACACTTTCAACAGGCATACGTAAGATTTCAGGTTTGGAAAACTGTTGGAAATCATTTTCATAAACAGCAGACGAAAACAATCTGTAACTATGTCCAGGCCCAGTTCTACCTGCTCTACCAGATCTTTGATCTGCACTTGCTTTGGAAATCCAACCAATTTCATATGACTGGGCTCCTGTGTCTTCATTGAAAACTCTTTCCTTTGACCTACCACAATCAACAACGTATCGAATTCCAGGAATAGTTAGAGATGTCTCAGCAACATTTGTTGCAACAACACAAATCCTAGATCCTGGTGGAGGTTGTTCAAACACCTTCATTTGATCTTTTGTTGGAAGTAAAGAATAAAGTGGGAGAACGTACAAAGGATCTGTCTCGGTCTGACCCTCTTCTAGAGTTTCATCGAATCCATCCTCTTCGTCTTCATCATCCTCATCTTCTTCAATTTGATCATCAAAGTCATCTTGCATTTGATTAACTTCAAAATCAATATCTTCAACTTCAAGATCGGCATTCTTTGCACTCACCTTGATTTCAGGTATCTCATCATGTTTAACCTTTGATTTTTTAGGGAATGGGAATTTTTGTCTCAATTTCTCAACCATGTCATTAATCTCTGCTTTACCAGTCATGAAAACCAAAATACCACCTGGTGGTAACCTTTGATGGATCTTACAAGTCTTTCTGAAAGCCTCTTCCGTATAATTGAATGCCGTTCTTCTGTTGAAATGAGTAGAAACAGGATATTGTCTAGCATCAACCTTCAAAATTGGTGGTGGAACATCAAATAAGATTTTATTCTCACTGAAATCAGAAACACGTAAAGTTGCAGACATGATTATAAGTTTCAAAGGCTTGAACGTTTCAGAATTCTTTAAATGATACTCACGTCTTAACTTCAAAACACGACTCAACATTCCTATCAAAACATCTGTATTAACATTTCTTTCATGCGCTTCATCAATTATTAAGGCAGAATATTTTGTCAACATAAAATCATTCATCATTTCCCTCAACAACACACCATCAGTCATAAATTTAATGGCAGTCTTGTTTTCTTTCACAGTTGCATCAAATCTAATCTGATATGCAACTTTATCGGAGTGGTTTCCTAATTCATTACCAACCCTTTCTGACATTGCAACAGCTGCAACTCTTCTAGGTTGTGTGATTCCAATCATTCCAGGAGTATCAGATTTAGGGTTCCCATAACCTGATTCGAACAAAAATTGAGGAACTTGTGTTGTCTTACCTGATCCTGTCTCACCACACAATATAATACAATCATTATGATGAATCGCTTCCATTATTCTATGCTCTTCTGAAAAAACAGGTAATTGCATCCTTGATTTTTGAATTTCAGGATCCCTATCGACTTCCACGGTGAATACATTTCTTTGTAAACTTTCATTGATTGGAATATATTCCTCTTGTAATCCGTCTTCCAAATCTTCTTCTCTTGTCACTAGCTCATATTCCATCTGGGGAAATTCCACAGGCTTTGATTCTTCTCTTCCTTCAATTGTTCTGACTTGAGCTTCTGCCCAATCCTTGAAACTTTGTGCTCTCTTGCTGTGTTCTCCAAGCTTTGCCTTGTCTTCATCTTCCTCTGATGAAGCTTCCCCTTCACTAGAGTCCTCATTGGCATCAGAATCATCCTCTTCACTATCAGACTCTTCACTGCTGCTACTCTCTTCTTGTTGATGGTTATCTTCATCGCCAAATCCTTTGAATTCTTCTTCCTCTTCAGGAGACATCGCATCCGAGTCAGAACCGTGAGAAGAGTCTGACTCATAAACCTCCTCATCTTCACTATCACCGCTGGAGTTAAAATCTTCTTCGTCTTCAATCTTTGATTTTGATTTCTCTTCTGCTTCAACTCTCGCTCTCCAACTGTAGTTTTTGATCTTCTTCTTTGGTTTGATTTCTGCCTTGGAGATATTCCCAAACCCAAATCCGGTCGACCCTGCAAATGGCGTGACTGGACGATAATCCACAAAGCCGGAACCAGTATTATCTGTTGATTTGAACTCTTCAACTGAATCATCTTCAATGATCTGCTGAGGCATCTCTTCCAATTCATCCTCCCATTTTCTGACTGTCCTCTCCTCGTACAAGATTTCATTTGTCCTCTCATCACCTTTCCCCAGTCTCTCCTGTTCTAAGGCCTGGATAAATTGCTCTTTCTTTGTTAGATTACTACCGGTACCTAGCAACTTGGCGGATTTTAAGATAGAGGAGTCGATCCTTGTCCCTTCCAACTTCTTAAACAACAGCTCTTTCTCCTCTCTTTTCAATTGATGTTCTATATACTTGTCCATTCTTTTCCTCTTTTGCCTAGAGACTTTATCCTGGTGCTGTCGAAGCAATTCCTCCTTCATTCTTCTTTTCCTCTTGTTCTTTTCCTGTTCAGGCATCACAGACAAACCCTCTTCTCCTTGTTCATTATGATCCTTCTCTGCAATGGCAATCCCGCCTTTCTCTTTCTCGGTAACGGCATCTGCCTTCCCATAGTTTGACGATGATCGTTTCCCCATCTTATCCACCTCTGAATATCTCACTGGATGTATATCTTCTCAACAGATGTCAATCCATTAAGACCCTTATTAAACAAAACCTCTAAAATTTTTCAGCCAAAACCAAAAAAAAAAAAAAATCAGAATGCGGCTCATCTCCCCTTTGCACAGCCAAATGAAATATTATTCGGTATCATGCATCAGCCTAATGGGAAAGAGACATTTGAATCATTGAGTTAAGAAAGGGACATATAAAACCAGAGAATTGGGCAGAAAGGAGACTATACCAAGGGATGAGTGAGGAAGCTGAGATCCACGAGAATGGTGATTACGGATCACTGGACTATAGGAACGTGGGAAGGATCAGGTTGGGGCGCTACGAGTTCGATACTTGGTTTGGGAATTCGGTATTGTTTTTCCAAAATGAGCCAGAGTTTCTTGGTTACAAGCTTTTAGAACGGAATATTAAACCATCTGCATCCAATAAAAAATATATGGAGTTTGTTGAGCAGAAGAAATTGTGGCTTCCGATCCTTTATTTTTGTCCCACTTGTTTTAAATATACAGACTCTGAGGATGATATCGGTAAGCATGAACTTCGGTGTCCTTATAGACTAACACCACCAGGTAAGATCATGTATTACGATGGAGAATTTACAATTCGAAAAGTTAAAGGAAGTAAGCATAAATTGTTCTGTCAATGCATGTGCATATTGGCAAAATTCTTTCTTGATAATAAGTCAGTCTTCTTTAATCTTGATTACTATGATTTCTATATAATTTACAGATCTTTGGATGGAATACCGACGCCATTGGGATTTTATTCAAGGGAGTTATTATCTTGGGAGGCCAACAACTTATCATGTATATTTGTCATAGCATGCTATCAGCAGCAGAAGTTGGGAACAAAATTGATTGATTTTTCTTACAAGTTATCAAATTTCGAACAAATTATAAGTGGTCCAGAAAGACCTTTATCTCCATTTGGAAAAATTACATATTTGAATTTTTGGTCAAAGTGCTTGGCTAGGGAATTTCTCTTTGGGTCTATGTCAACATATTCCGATATTACACTTGAAATCATAACAAAGACAACTGGATTTAGACTTGATGATGCTTTAATGGCTCTAGATTACATGGGAGTCTTGTATGAGAGTGGAGAAAGGGATATATATACTGACTATTACTCTTCTAACTCAAGTTCAGAAGATGATTTTATTTATTTGGACGATCCAAATTACAAAGCTTGTATCTCACGGGGTAAAGTCAAAAAATGGGTGATTGACCATGGTGTTACGAATGAACCAGTCTTAAATCCTGATGGCTTTCTTTTCTATTAATGTTTTATGTATCTTCTAATCAAATGTACAATATATTGTTATTGCTGTTTTAATCATTGAGCAAGGTCTCAATCTCTTCGATCCTCTTCTTCTTTCTCTCTTCATCATTGAGTGATAAAGCTTCACCAAGTTGATCCTTTCGTTCTTGAATCTTCAGCATTCTTTCCTCAATACTGTTTTCAGTTATGAATCTAATAATTTTCACATCCTTCAGTTGTCCCACTCTGTGTAATCTATCCATTGCTTGTGCCTCAGTTGCAGTATTCCAATGTGGATCCATCATGAATGCCCTCGAAGCAACCGTTAAATTTAAACCAACTCCACCTGCTTTCAAACTTAAAAGCAAAATGGTTACCTTTTTATTGGTAGTCGAAGTAGTGTTGAATGCAGTTAAGACAGCTTGTCTTTGGACAAGATTTAAACTTCCATCAAACTTGAAAACGTTAAATTCTGATTTGAATTTAAGAAGTTCAACTTCAATCTTGTCTAAGAAGGATGTGAATTGTGAAAATACAACAACATGATCATTAGGACTCGTATTCTTGATATCATGTAAGTGAGAAAGTAGTGCATTGACTTTTGAGGATTTTCCGTATGGATTGAAAGGTCTAATGAAATAATTTCGGTTAGAGTTTGTGTCATTACCTGAAACAGATTGAGTTGACAGATTAAAATCGTCAGAAGGCATTGTATTTTTCACATTGGATGGTAAAACTTTGAATAGTCTAGTCTTCAATATTTCTCGTCTACAAATAGGGCAACTTACTTGAACGTTTTGATCATCAAGTGTTGTATCATTATTGGTCGATTCTCCTTGTTGTTGATGCTTTGATTGGAAATCAAAGTGGCCCAATAAACAGTTCAAACAATAACAATGTTTGCACTCAGTAATTACACTATTATTTGGTTCGATGGGATTTGTACAGATTGCACATTCAATTTCATCAAAATTTGGATAAAGTTTATAAATTTCATCTTTGAGTCCAGTGATTTGTTCAAGAGACATCTTTTCTTTTGCCTCTAATTCATCCATCTCGTTCAAAACCTTCATAACAGTGTCGTCTTCTTTGGAAAATCCCAGTGCTGGGGCAGTATCGGTTAAATCTTCATCGTCTGAGGGAGACACGGATGATCTTATCAAATCTATATGGCAGCACACTTGACGTAATCTTAAAATATGAGTTAAGATAGATGTGAAATTCTTTAGAACCATTCCGGATTGCTTATTTTCAGCAAAAGAGTTCAAGGCTCTTGTCTTCAGCCAAGTGTAAACCGCTTCTTCTTTTTCATTGAGCTTTAATCTTTCAATTACCACTTCCCTTGGAGGTAAAGTAACAAGAAGATTACCATGGGAGTCTCTTTGATTCTTAGTCCTTCTCAATAAAATAGGATCTAAGATGGTCTTCAATAAATTGAACGCTTGAGGAATATCTTTACCTGTATCAAATGGATCAGTTATTAGATGCTTCCATAATGAATAATGAGACCATGGTGTCAATTCTAAGAAAGCAATTAAAGAATACAAATCATCTAATCGGTTGATGATAGGGGTACCAGTCAAAATCCATTTTCTACTTGCTTTCAATGAACATATGGAAGTTGTGGTTTTGGTAGATCTATTTCTAATGGTATGCCCTTCATCTAAAATTAATCTGAAAAATTTAACAGAAAACAATCCAATTTTATTTCCCGTCCTATTCATTCTCGAGAATTCACTTTGAACAGTACCATAAGTGGTAAGCACCACAATTGGTGAATGGTCATTATTACATAAAAGGGTCGTCATATCACCTAGAGTATCAGTCCCATAATAAATATAGCACTTCTGTTTTGAGTTTTTGTTGGCTTTAGCAAATTCACTTTCCCATTGAGACAGTAAAGCCATGGGTAAAATTATTAATGTTGTTCTGTTTGCATATGTATCACGAGGTCCGGTTCTGACATAGTCTGTATCAATAGGGCAACTCAGTATTAAAGACAAGGTGGTGATTGTTTTTCCTAATCCCATTTCATCTGCTAAAATACCTCCAACACATTGAGATTTGAATAGCGGTCTTTCAAAACTACAATTGCCATTGTATAAATTGAAGAAGAAAGAGTCTCCTCGGGAAATATCTCCTCCTTCTTTTCTGGTCTTTTGTGGCCATTGGTATTCCTTCCAAAGAGGATTTATCACTCCCTGTTGGTTAGATGCCGCTAGGAACTTTTCTTTATCCTCATCGGTAATTTCTGGATTATTTAATCCAATCAAATCAAATTGACGCTCTCTCATTAGCATCCACGATAGCGATTGACGCTGATACGGTCTCAACTCGAGCTTGAAATCTAGAGGATATGATTCTGGTAAAGAGTCCTGAACACTGCCGGATTGAGTAGTTTTGTAAAGATCTTTCAACTGATTTAAAGTTAGGGTAGTTCCATCCTCCGAGTCTTCCCTAGATTGAGCCAATTTATAGCTCCGTTCAACTTCCTCAGATGCTGGTACATCTAACTCTATAACTTCCTCAACAGAAGTGCCACTCTCAACCATTTTCAACCTCAATTTCTCAAACAACACTGAAAACCACATTCGCTTATTATCAGGAGCGATAGAATTTATAGAAGCATTTGATGCCCTGTTTAATGCTTTCAAAGATCTGGAGACATTGGAAAAATTGATTGAATCATCCTCATCTACAAAGTTCTCCTCCGTGAGACAAAAATTAACCTTAATCCAAAATGAATCTCCAGTTCTTAGCCTTTCACCTTGCTGATATTCATACGTAGCATCGAGAACAATGAAACCGTTCTTGATCAATGGGGCCAAAAAGCTGGAAGAGTCTTCATTGCATCTTCCCACCTCTCTTATACGAGTTGGATAGCCTGGATCAACTCTACCAATATGCACCACTCTATTATTAGGATCACAGGAAAGGGTTACTTTCGAACCAAGCGGAAATGAATCATAAACGGACCTATTACACCAACAGTCAACAACCATGGATCCTATATAACCTCTCCATGATGTGCCATGGTTACTATCCTGTCTCTTTGGTTCTGGCTCTGGTTCATCATCGATCACAAATAATGATGATCTTTTAACAGAGTTCACCTCTGTAGAATTTTCAGGCGGCTTGATGTATTTCTCAGGGTGATCAAGGTACTCGTTGATCACATATACTTCTCTATCATGATGATCTTTAAAAGCCTGATATAGATTCAACTTTGAATGCTCATCTAGGTTCAAAACTGCAGTTTCACGACCAAAAACTTCATAGTCCTCCTTGTCAAAACCATCATTGCTAGCTACCAGTGGCGATGTAGATGCAAGTGACTTGATTGAATCATCAGACGAGCGTTGAGGACTTGACCTCAACGAATGGTCAAAGAAGGGTTGTCTATCTGGCATGCTTGTAGCTTGTCTTTGACTTATACCCATCCTAGTGCTATCTATCTACTTTGTACAGAACCTGATCATCTCTCTTAGACATCCCATCTCGAGACTTGAAGTAAGCCAAGATCTCAAGCGACGCGTATATTCACGCGTCGTAAGGTCGATAAGGTCGATTACCACTTATGCCAGTAAGTGTACTGTAAACTGTAATAGTTGCTACCTTAACAGAGTAATGGCATGGAGATGGTAATAGATAACTCTGTGATGGGAGGGTTTCTATCCACTTATTGAAGAGAAAGAAGACGCAATATTCGTTCTAAAGAAATAAAGACTAAAAACATAACTTTTGATATTGAATACATAAGTACATAGAGGTATCATCGCGAGGGAAGTGTTAAGCTCCTCACCATTTATCTTATTGTAATTCCATGGGAGTAAAGAAGTATACTCAAACCGCCTAGTGCAGCCTCATATAAGATCAGCAAAACCAGAGAAACAACCTGACTTGCATCCAGGGTATTGGTGCTCATGTTGATCAATCCTGTTAAAAGGTTTGCTACCAAGAAGAGTGTTAAACTATTGTTGTTAACAGCAATTAAAGAAACTGGTACGGTCTCCTTTATATCAATGGCAGAAATATCCGAGTCCTGATTCACGTTGTCTTCTTTTGTATCCTTTACAAATTCATACTGGGCATCACCCCAAACAAAGTATTCAACTAATTTGTAACCGAGTAAATAGCTGCAGTTATATGCAGAAACCCACAGCACATATAAGAAGTTAGCCATTCTTCTTGAAACTCCATAACTATAACACACATCAATCACAAAATAGAGAGCGTGGAAGATAACCGATGTTATCAAGAGACCAACAACAGGAGATAAGGTGAACAGAGAAGATTTCTTCTCCTTGATGAATTTAACAACGTCTGCTTTGGTATTGTTCAATGTGAGGATATTATTAGGGGTTGGGATTAACGGTAGTAAGATAGATCCTAATCCTAATCCATTTAAAAAAATACAGTAGTAACCAATCAAGGAAGCTAACCCTTCTTTGTTTTGTCCAATCAATCCGATACGCTCATGATTGACAATGTATGCCAAAAGCCCATATTTTGACAATAATACCTCATAAGCGATTCCAAGAATCAGACTGAATAAAAATGGAGATATCGTATGAATCAAAGGATATGTTATATTTGTTAACAACGGCATGGCACATAAAGTGAAGAAGAAATTCCAATGTTTTCCATATTCTGCAAGATGCTCTTGATAATCCAATGATTTGACACTAATTAATCTGATTACTCCAAGGACGAAAATAGGAATCGAAGATTTGAGACATTTTTTCAAATTCTTGATATAATTATAACTACCCATGAAATGCTGTCTTAGGTAAGATCTTGCACTTATCAACCCCATGGAAAATACAAATGATCCAACACCTAAATCCATCACACTGGTACCCCAGGTTTCAACTTTTGCAAACCGTCTAGGGAATATCTTGAAATCAACAGCAATGATACAGATACATGTAATAATCATCATTTGGGCTCTATATATGGTGATGTATGACTTAAATGGGAGGAATTGAGATACTGTAAGATCTCTGGTGTTGATTTTCACCACTTTAATCACCGCTTTCTTTTCCTTAACATTCTTCTTAGTCTTCTTTTTCGTTTGAGGTCCATTTAACAGAGTCAAAAAAACAGGAACTATATTTAGTAGTGTCAACAATTGGATTCTGTCACTGTAAATCGTCATCGCAAGTAAAAGATTATTCCAATTGATCAGACAATCCAACATTACAGAGAAGAAGTTCACGTCGTTAAAAGTTGCTGTCTTCTTTTTGATAATGCACCATACAAGGTAGGAGGTGAGAGAGATTGAGGTCACCAGGTAAACATCATATGTTGTACTCCCTGTCAATCCTGTAACAAAGTCCTCTTTCCTCTCCTTCAATGAAGACATCTTAGTTAGTAAGTGACTAAAGACAAAGAATCAATCAACTTGCCAAGTAGAACTCTAATTCAAAAGATCAATAGTGATGATGATGATGGTGGCTGTGCTATTTTGAGATGATATGTGGCTGGTGACAGAGTTTGGCAAATTCGTACATCGTGTTTAAGGACATGAATTAGACATTACAAAGGATAGATGGATGATGACTGTAGTATAGGTTGAAGAGAGCAAAGGGGGCAGACGTTGACAGGATGGCATTGCTGGAGACTCTTCAGAGGAAGATTGATCGATTGGGATTGGTTCCAAAGCTTGTTCGATCGCTACCGAGATTATCGATATTGTTGGCAATTGCAGGTTTGATCTGGATCTTGGTATTACCATTTGATGGTCAGTATAGGGATACTTATATTTCTGAAAATGCATTGATGCCATCCCAAGCATATTCATTCTTTAGGGAATCGGAATGGAATTTTGTAAGAGGTTATAGAGACGAGTTATTGAAACATTTTGATGACGCTCCTGAAGATAGACATGATTTGATTGAATCATGGTTAGAGGATGTTGGATATAAAACCTCGCAATTCAAAGTGCCGACAACTAATGGTGAGACGAGACTTGTTACCTTTGGGATATATCATGTTCCAAAAGGTGATGATACAGAAGCCATGGTTTTGGTTGCTCCATTTTTCACATTGGATGGTGAACCAAACTATGGAGGAGTTTCCTTATCCATTGGACTTGCAAGATATTTCAATAGATTATCAATTTGGTCCAAGAATATTATTGTTGTCTTTCCTGAGGATGGACAAGATACTTTAAGATCTTGGGTCGATGCATACCATACAAATTTGGATAAGACTGGAGGTTCGATTGAAAGTGCTGTTATATTGGAGAATCCATCAGATGGAGATGGACTTGAATTCATAGAGATTAATTATACTGGAGTGAATGGTCAATTACCTAATTTAGATTTGATCAACTGTGCTGTTATGATCGCGGAACATGAAGGATTTAAGATATCGTTACACGATACACCAAAGGGTCAACTTTGGGCAAATGATTATTCAAGTAGATTAACAACATTATTGAAAGGTATCTATTCACTAGGAACAGCTGGCATACTTCGTGGAATTGGTCAAGGAGGAGGTAATGGATGTGAAGCATTCAGTGGTTGGAACATTCAAACCTTAACAATTAGGGCAAGAGGTCAAGAAGGTAAAGATATTACAACATTAGGAAGAGTAATTGAAGCTGTCTTCAGATCTGTTAATAATTTATTGGAGAAATTTCATCAATCATTTTTCTTTTACTTACTTCTTGCTCCTCGTCATTTTGTTTCAATTGGAAATTATTTACCAGCTGCAGTTTTGACTGCTTCATCATTTGCAGTTTCATCATTATCCGCATTATTGACAAATAATAACATTAATAATTCAAAAGTTGAATTTAGTTCCGGTTCAGTTTCATTCAATACATCACCTTTGATCTGTGGACTAATCTTTTTGAATTGTATAGTTGCATTTGGAATTCAATTTGGAACTGCATTAACTAAAATAACAATAATTTTCAAAGAGGTTGATAGTATAAGTTTCTTGATCCTAACCTATTTATTAATTGGTTCGAGTATTATTCTTTGTTTTTCTCCAATTTTGATGAAAAATGATAAAATTAAAGGTTTGATTAATAATAAATATGATTCAAAAAATGTTTCACAGTTCATTAGAGCATTGAATTCATTTTCTTTGTTTTATTTTGCATTTTCATTGATAGCATTGCTGGTTTTACATTTTGCTTTATCATTCTTAATTTCATTTGTCACTGTTCCATTGACTTTGATTAAATATGGACCTATAAAAACTAACTATAAATCCAATGTTTTGTGCTTATTCATTTCCAATCCCTTTGTTTGGTTATTGATTTTAGGATTATTCGAAAAGTTGGAGTTTCAATTGGATATAGTTAGAAATTTGATTCAATATTTTGATTTTCCATTGTTGATTTCAACTATTAATGATCATGTTTTGAATATTGATTTATCTGATAAGGAATTATGGTTTGGACCAGTTGAATTTCTTTTTGGATTAGTGAGTGGTTATGAAAGAATTCAAAATTGGACATGGTTATTTATTACATTTGCATGGTTGCCTGTTTGGATATGTCAAATTATAGTTGCAAGTACTGAAGTGACTGAAAATGATGAAGAGATGAAGGGTGAGGAAGCTGAAAAATTAAAAGAGATGTAATTAAAAACAAGAATAGACAAAGATAATTATTAATGTTACATAGCTAATGATATTATTATATTTTTTTATCATTTTTTATTTATTTTCTTATTGTATTGTACTTTTAGTTATACTTTTCCATAAATGAAGCATGGAATTTTTTCCATTGATCAATCCATTCTTCACCAGGTGCTAAGAAAGTTGTTCTAACATGCCAAGTACCTTCCAATTGACCAAAACCTGAACCTGGAACAGCGCAAATACCGGTATTATCAAGTAATTCACTACAGTAGAACTCATCAGGTTCCATTTTATCTTCTTCAGCTTTTAGGCATGCTTTTTCAGGGATTGTTAAACTTGGGAAAAGATACATTGCACCTTCTGGACGTTGACATTCGACACCTTCCATTGTTGTGAATGCTTCATATAATTTTTCAGATCTATGAGCCAATTGAGCATGGATTGAAGATGATTCAAGTTTGTAAAGTTCATAAGATTCATCATTTGGTTGAGGTGGGTTAATCATTAATTCAACCAATGCTTGACCTGTTGTTGGAGGACATAATGAAATTGAAGCCAATTTCAAGATTTGTTCAGTGACTGATTTATCAAAACCAACAAGCTCCATATAACCACCTCTTTGACCACATTCACCAGAGATACCTTTTGAAGTTGAATGTAATGAAGCCAATTGAACATTTTTATATAATTCACCTTTTGTTGGATGGGATTGTAATTTGCATAGAACTTTTTTGACAGAGATAAATTCACCATGGAAAATATTCTCTTGATAAACTTCATCGGCAATAACAACTAAACCATATTCAGCAGCAACGGATAAAATATCAACAATATCTTGTTCTTTTAAAACTGCACCTGTTGGATTACCAGGATTAATAACAACTAAACAACGAGGTAAAACGTTTTTAGACTTTGCAGTTTCAATAATCTTGACCAATTCTTTTGAATCAATTGACCAATCATCCTTTTCATTTAAATAATATGGTAAAGCAGTTGAGTTATTAAGTGCCAATGATGCAGTATAAAGAGGATATTGAGGAATTGGAATCAAAAATCCAGTTTCTGGACCCAGAGATAATAAGCCAATCAGATATGAAACAGCAGTTGAAGCTCCTGCAGTTAAGAAAATATTTTTTGGATCTGATTCAAAACCATCTCTCTTGGAAATAAATTTAGCAACCGATTCTCTAACATATGCAACACCTTGAGAATTTGAATAAGCACCAACTGAACCAATATTCTCTAACAGAATTTTGGATCTTTCAATTAGATCTGAAGGAATTGAATCTTTAATGCTTGGATTTTTAAGTAAATCCGGATATTGTAGCAATGCTAAAACTTGTCTGTAAAAAGTTAAAGGTTTTTGATCCAATTGTTGAGGATTACCGATATTTGCGTTAATTATTTTATTAAAAGGTAAAGAATGTGATTCATTTGATAATCTAGTTCTTAATTCTTCAGCTTTGGTTGGGATTTTACCTCTAACAGCATATTTTGCATTTAAAGCATGAGGATTAAGTTGGTCAGATTTTAATAATTCTGCTGGTTTGAATGAAATATCATCAATTTTTTTAAAAGAGGAAACAGAAGAAGAACTTAATCTTGTGTTGGTAGTAGTTGTTGAAGACATCTTTGATAATAGATTCCTTGAATTGAATCTTGGTAGCATGAGAAAGAATATGAGACGAATATAAAATATATAAGGAAAACAGGGAGAGAAAAAAACCCACTTAAAAATTGAAAAATAATTCAATGAACGGCTATTACAGCAAAAATCAACCAAATGTAAGACTCACAGGAGATAAGATGGATAAATCAAAAAGATCCTACGGTAACTTTAAACAGCATAGAATAGTGGAGATTAAGATGATTTACCACAGAAAGAGAAGAAAGTGAAAAATTAGCGACTTAGTATGGGATGGGCGGGTAAATTAGCGCCATAATAAAATTCACAATGTTTGGAAGCATCAAAATTACTTAATTAGTCTCTAAGCGATGGGGGGATGA
Organism: Ogataea pinus; assembly: GCA_030567935.1. Taxonomy (NCBI): domain Eukaryota; kingdom Fungi; phylum Ascomycota; class Pichiomycetes; order Pichiales; family Pichiaceae; genus Ogataea; species Ogataea pinus. Next base: position 654,579 of record JAJLSY010000007.1, on the reverse strand, counting down.
AATCGTTCTGTGCGCAACTATATGACTCACTCTTACATTGCTCCGCTCGCAATTTGATAAGACTATCGACTTGGCCAGGGGAAAGGGTAACAAGACTATTTTGAACTTGTTGCTTCATACATCTTTACACCATAAACCCATCCGCGATTTCCTTTAATCCTGTGCTCCTTGTTAATTTTTAGTAGTGTGAATTTTACTGTAAGGGTTCAGTTATTCGCTTTGGTGAACTATGATGAAAAAGTACCCTTCTCTAAAAAGTGTCATTCTTACTTTCATTATTCATTATTCATTATTCGTTATTATTAATAATAATAACAATAATAGCTAATAAAACAGTTATCAATTGAAGATCTTTTTAAGGGATTGATTCTTAATGTAATAAAAGCAAAACAAACAAATACAAAAATATAAAATGTGTGACTTTTTATGTCCCTCCAGCTAGGTGGGGGAGGGGTGTAATGTGGCTGGTGAGACTGGGGGAGGGGGATCGAACCTAGAATTCTTAAATTTGAAGAGGGGGTGCAGAAAAAGACTATTTGCTTGAAATGTTACATTTAATGGAGAAATAGACTAATTTTAAGGAAAATCCTAATTAGTATACAATACTAAGTACAATAAAAAAAAATTGTCCACCAATGAAGGAATAATATCACAAAGACACTTTACTTGTAGTGAATTACTGGTGAAGGTAGAAAGTAGATGAAGAAATTCAAATAGTCAAAATAAGCAAACTAATCGGTATTAATCGGACTCCTTAAATTACCGAAACTAACCGGACAGCTAAAAAAAAAAATTATAAAATTGTACTCCGAGAGTTTATAGGGAAATACTACGTTAAATTAAAAATACACACTTACTTTAATCCGAGAATAAAAAATTAAAAAGTCCGAGTAGGTCCCTCATTCGGAGTACTTTATTACTCTCCTCTAACTTAAACTATCTCTCTAAATGGAATATCCTTGTGGGGAAATTCCTATTGTCAAGAAAATCCTCTGAGAAATCTCTTTCTCTACAAAGTTCTTGCTTCTCCACTTGTGAAAAAAGTCAAACATTTTTCTTGGCTTTCATGAACAGGGGTGAAGAGGATTATACCGAAATGGAGGGGAATGGGGTGGTCTGGTTGAAATACTATGTATATTTTAGTAATAATCAAAAGACGTTAATCAGGTCATTTTAAAAAACCAAGAGATTCTTTTTTTTCCGTTAAAGCGCAATCAGTATCTACATAATTAACCAAAAAGAGGGGAGGGGGTAAGTAAGTAGGAGGAGATTACTTATATTTGTACTTCTCTTAAAACACTATTCAAATTATTATTATTTTAGTAAGCCATTTACTATTCTACCTCGCCTATCTATTGTTTTAATTTCAACTTGTTGGGTAAAAAAAACACGGCCTCCGCGATCTTGGTCGGTCGGTCAGTCACTCAATTGACAAGTACGTGAATGGGTGCTCTTAAACTAGAGAGTAAGCGGTGGCGTGCACTAAAACTTAAAATCCAAATCTCAATTGGAGAAAAGAAAAAAAATGACGTTTGCTTAAAAAACTACAAATGGAGTATTCCATTAAATGTAAAATCAATCTCACTTATCATATTGATCATGTTTCATAGGGTTTAATTTTTCCTTAATTTATAGTCTTCAACCGATTTTGATAGGCATTTTCATTTTATTTTATCCGAAAAATGTATCGGTCCTCCTCATTCTTCTTTGACCCCCCATCGGAATGACAGAAGCTTTCCTCGGACTTTAGAATTCTGACGTGGTGGAGGAAGGATAGTCTATCACCTGTTTTGTAGGTTGTTATTTTTTTTGAATTTGTATAGTTTCTGAGCTTAATTGAGTATATTGCTTTTTTGATTTCTTTTCGTGTTTCCTTCCTTCCTTTCTTTGCCGTTGGTATGATCATTCATTGTTGAATTTAAAAGCCATCTATTTGAATCTATCTCAAATAGTGTCTCTCCCACCCCACTCACCTTACTCCAGCCACCGCCCGCCCAGAGCTGCCCCTCTCATACCCTGGCACACCCCTATTTCTCCGCTCCTCTCACCCCGCACCATATGCGGTGTGTGTGATAATTTAACTTGTGTTTTAAAAGAAACATTTCAAAATAACGAAAAATACATTATATATAAATGTATCTCCACTTAAAAAGATTCTTGTATAAATACCCACATATTTAATCATTTCAATAATTTTGTGCATATCTTTAAGAGAATTTTAAAAAAAAATTATTTTCTCATTCTAGAAATTACTAAATTACTATAAATAATCTGCTCTTACACAATCACATACACGCACACTTCTAATTCAATCAATAATGTCAACAACAGATATTGAAAAGCAAATAAGTGATGAACATTTAGATTCATCATCAGGACGTTATCATGAAGATACAGTTCATAAAATTCTAACATCCGATGATGGAGCTTATGTTTGGCTAGGTAATCAAAAATTTGCAAAGCATGAATTAATGAGAGCTTTCGGTGGTTCCATGAATCCTGGTTTAGCTGCTCCATCAACTCATAAATTTGCAAATCCTGCTCCATTAGGTTTATCAGCATTTGCATTGACTACATTTGTTTTATCATTAATTAATGCAGGTGCAATGGGTGTTTCAAATGATGGTGTTGTTGTTGGTTTGGCAATCTTTTATGGTGGTTTAATTCAATTGTTGGCTGGTATGTGGGAAATGGCCCTTGAAAATACTTTTGGTGCCTTGGCATTATCATCATATGGTGGATTTTGGATGTCATTTGGTGCAATTACAATTCCATGGTTTGGAATTGCAAGTTCTTATGATGATCCAACAGAATTGGATAATGCACTTGGATTCTATTTATTAGGCTGGGTAATCTTTACATTTATTTTAGTTCTGTCAACTATGAAATCAACTGTTGCCTTTTGTGGGTTATTTGTGTTTTTGGATATAACATTTTTATTATTGGCATGTGGTAAATTGGCTCCATCAAGTGGATGTACAGTTGCAGGTGGTGTCTTCGGTGTTATTACTGCATTTATTGCATGGTATAATGCATGTGCTGGTTTATTCACACACGAAAATTCTTATATTACAATGAGAGGTTTACAACTTCCAATCTTGGGTTCAAAGAAAGATCTTTAAGTTATTTTGACGAACAATATTATTATTCAAATTCTTATTCTTCTTTATTTATTATTTTTTTATATTTCTTATGTGTGAAAAAAAGGACAAAAGATAGAAATTCCAAAACCTTTGTTTTTTGTGTCTTTCTTCTTTTTTGCTAGTTATTATTAATCAACTTTATTAATTTATTATTATTATAATGTGTATTTCAAAAATTAAGGTTTATCCGGTGTCACCGGCAATTGAAAAAAGAATCGAAGAGAAATAATCCGATAGCAATCACGTGACTTCTCTCCGTCCCTTTCCGTCTGGAAAATTCTGGAAATTTCCAGTCGATCGACCTTGTAACCCCATATTTTTTTATCGCTGTGAATCTTAAGATATTTAAGCTAATAGAGTGGGTTTTTCAACCAAGCTTGTTTGCTATTCTCAATTGCTCTTTCTTTTTTTCTTTTGGAGATTCGATTTATTGATTTGAAACATTAAAGTATTTGTCAATTTGAAATAAATGTTGAGAAATAGAATAAATTTGAAAGTCGTTAGAGGTGGTAGAAGTTCGGTGGTTAATCTAAATAATCTAAGGGCATCATCATCATCTCATACTTTACTACCTGTATCTACAAGAGTGTTATTATCTATACCTTCAAAGTCACCATCACCATGGGCTGTGAAAAGAAATGCATTATATCCATTATCATCAAGGGGTAGTAGATTTTTTTCTACCTCCTTGAACCGTCAAGTTGAGATGAGAATGAATCCAGATCAGCAGGATAATGAATCTGCATTGGAGAAATTTGGTACAAATTTAACAGACTTAGCCAAAAAGGGGAAATTGGATCCTGTTATTGGCAGAGATGAAGAAATTAGAAGGACGATTCAAATATTATCCCGTAGAACAAAGAATAATCCTGTCTTGATTGGTAATGCAGGTACTGGTAAGACTGCAATTATTGAAGGATTAGCACAAAGAATAGTCAAAGGAGAAGTTCCTGAAAGTATGAAGGATAAACAGGTTATTTCATTAGATTTAGGATCTTTGATTAGTGGTGCCAAATATCGTGGAGAATTTGAAGAAAGATTAAAATCTGTCTTGAAAGAATTGAATGAAAGTTATATCTTATTCATTGATGAATTACATATTTTGTTAGGTTTAGGTAAAGGTGAAGGATCTGTTGATGCTTCAAATTTACTAAAACCTGCTTTAGCAAGAGGTCAGTTACAATGTTGTGGTGCTACCACAATTGATGAATATAAGAAATATATTGAAAAAGATGCTGCATTGGCAAGAAGATTTCAGCCAATTATGGTTAATGAACCAAGTGTTGAAGATGCAATTAGTATCTTGAGAGGTTTGAAAGAGAAATATGAGGTTCATCATGGTGTTAGAATTACTGATAGTGCATTAGTTACTGCTGCTGTTTATAGTAATAGGTATATTTCTGATAGATTTTTACCTGATAAAGCAATTGATTTAGTTGATGAAGCATGTTCTGCATTAAGATTACAACATGAATCTAAGCCTGATTCAATTCAAGCATTGGATAGATCAATTATGACTATTCAAATTGAATTAGAATCCTTAAGAAAGGAAACTGATCCAGTTAGTATTGAAAGAAGGGATAAATTAGATGAACAATTAAAATCAAAGCAAGAAGAATTAACTAAACTGACCGATTTATGGCAATCACAAAAGAAAGAATTGGATACAATCAAAAGATTAAAGGAAGAAATTGAAGATGCAAAAGTTCAAGAATTTAATTATATTACAAATGATCAATTAGAAAAAGCATCTGAATTAAGGTATAGCACAATTCCAAGATTAACAAAAGAATTGGAAGAATCCATTAAGAAACAAGAAAATACCAAACTTGATGAGGAAACTGAAGAATCTGGTGATCAATTATTACTTCATGAATCTGTTACATCTGATGATATTGCAAGGGTTATATCAAAGGCAACTGGAATTCCTGTTCAAAATATGATGAGAGGTGAAAAGGATAAATTACTTTATATGGAAGTTGCATTGAAGGGTAAAGTTGTTGGACAAGATGAAGCAATTGAATCAATTTCAAATTCAATTAGAATGCAAAGAGCAGGATTAACAGATGAAAAAAGGCCAATTGCATCATTTATGTTTCTTGGTCCAACAGGTACTGGTAAAACCGAATTAACTAAAGCAGTTGCAGATTTCTTATTTGATAATGAAAATTCAATAATTAGATTTGATATGTCAGAATTTCAAGAAAAACATTCAATAATGAGATTAATTGGTGCACCACCATCATATATTGGATATGAAGAAGGTGGTGAATTAACTGAAAAAGTTAGAAGAAAACCATATTGTGTTATATTATTTGATGAATTTGAAAAAGCACATCCTGATGTTTCAAAATTATTATTACAAGTTTTGGATGAAGGTACATTGACTGATTCTCAAGGTAATAAAGTTGATTTTAGAAACACATTGATTGTTATGACGTCGAATATTGGCCAAGAATTAATGATTCAAGAAACAAAACCTAACCATGATAAGATTATGGAAATCATGAGACAATATTATGCACCTGAATTCATCAATAGAATTGATGATGTGGTGATCTTCAATAAATTATCAAAAGAAGCATTAAGAAAGATTGTTGATTTGAGAATTGATGAAGTTCAAGATAGATTAGCAGATAGAAGAATCGAATTAATCTTGGATGAAGACTCTAAACATTGGTTAACTAAAAATGGTTATGATCCAAGATATGGTGCTAGACCATTGAATAGACTAATCAAAAGAAAGATTTTAAATCCCATGTCAATCATGATGCTCAAAGGTGAAATCAAGAATGATAGTATTGTTGATATAAGTGTTGAAGATGGTGAATTGAAAATTGTCTGTAAGCCTGGTGCCCTAATGTCTGATGATCCAAGCATGGAATAAGTGAACTGAAATATATACCCCTCCCTTATTTTGCTTATAGTGTTCTTTTTTTGATCTCCAAGGGGAGGGTGAATTTTTTGCTCTTTACGTTTTTACAGTTTTTATAGTTTTATAGGTTGTGTGTTTCTCTTTTTGTTTATAATGTGAGCAGTTGGTGCTACCAAAACTATCGATATTATGTAATCGAATTCCATCCCATTCCATCTCATCCGGGCTGTGTGGTTAGGTAATCTGTTCACTGCCTTGTCTTCTATTGTTTCACGTTTCTTTTTCCAATTTTTTTTTTTTTTTTTTTAATTTTTTTTTTTTAATCTGTGAAAAAAAAAATTAATTTCTGTAAGTGGGAGAGTGGAATAATGGATCTTATTGTTGAAATTGGGGTGTAGTATTGTCCACACAGCTAACTGTTTTGCTTCAAACAGCATTATAATTACGGCACTTTCAATTTGTTGTTGTTGGTGGGAGTTCCTTATTTGTTCTCTTTCTTTTATCTAGTTCTTTAGTTTCATCCTGGTGCTCTTCTGCTCTTTCATCACCTATCCATTCCTCTCTTCCCATCTCTCACTCACTCTCTCACTCTCTCACTCTCTCACTCTCTCACTCTCTGCACCACCACTCCCATCACCCCCCTTTACCAGTTCTAATTTCATATTCCATCATGACTGCCAAAGCTACAAAGAAGAATACAGCAACCAACAAGAGACCTTCCAAGGAACAAGATTCTTCCCTATCTTCCAAGAAGAGAAAGGTTGTTGCCACTGCTGTTGAGTCTTCATCATCATCTCCTGTTGATGATCTATTTGAATCCTTGTCATCGGCCGAGACTGATTTATCCGATGATGATGAAAATAACAGCAATAATGATTCCGCTTCCCCTTCATTCAAATCTCAAGTTTCCAAAACTGATCTAAGATTCAACTTCTCCAATATCATAAACCAACAGACTTTCATGCCTCATCCATCCAATTTAACAATTGATATACATTCTGAAATGAAATTACAAAGGCAAAGTAGATTAATGCAGTTGGAATTGATTAGATATCATGATATGGTTGAGTTTCCAGATGTGAAAGATCTAACCAATGATATCCTTGCTGCTTCTGATGAAGATGATGATGAATTCGAAAATACCGAATATTTAAATATCTCATCTTCTGAAGATGAAGACCTATTAGAAGATTGCCTACCTAACATTGAGTCTTTGGACGTTATGAATTCACAAATTAATTCCTCTCAAATGAATAAAACCATTGATTCAATGACAACTGGTTTAGAACAGGTTGATAGAATCATCAGACAATTGAATCATGCTAGCTCCGAAGATGAATTTTTGAGACTGGATGATGATCAAATTGTTATCTCTTCAAATGATCGTGAAAATGGTAAGTCGAAAACCTTAAGATTACCTTTCAAACAACTGGATAACATCCGTGACGATTCCGATTTGGAAAAAGATGTTAAAAATTGCAATTTGATCTCTGAAACTTCTTCCTTCCGTCATCTATTATCAAGCAAGAAAAGAGATACTAAACAAAATGTCATTCAACAACAACAACAACAGGCTCCTGCCGTTGATTATCCAACTTCGTCCAATCCAATCTCGCTTGATGAATTCTTGAACCTTGAAGAACAATCAATAGTTGATGATCAATCCCCAGCTGCACCATCAACTTCAAATTCCCTTCTTCAATCATCAAACTTGTATCAAAAGTTGGATTATAGATATAACAATGCAAAGGCAAATTTTGCATTGGTTGATGATGAAGACAACGATAACAATGTTCATCTTTCCCAATTGAAGCAACATCCATCTTTGAAAAATGGTCAAAAGAGAAAAATCTCAAAAGGTCCCCTTAATAAACGTGCTGTCTTTTATGGTAATCATAGTGAGATGGTCAATAATGATACTTCTATGTGTTTAAAAGAATTCTTAATCTGAGTTCTTTTTAGCGATTGTGTGTGTGTGTTTTGTTTTTCTAGTTCGTCGTCCTCTTTGTTTTGTTATTTCTCGCCTTCTCTTCTTGTTATTTTTGTCACTTTTCTCAGCTTCTGTGCCTGGTTTATAGTTCTCTGATCAAAGTTTATTGCGCCATTAAATTACTAAATACTATTATTTATATCAAATTTTCTTTAATGCTTCAAATCGCTTCTTTAAATCATCAATATCATCTGTCCTTGTGGCAACTTTTAATGGTGCCTCCTTCAATTTCTTCTCCTTAACAGGCTCGGCCAATTCTCCAACACCTCCACTTCCTCCATCTTCATCATCACCATCATCGTCATCATCGGCTTGTTCTTCCTTAACTTCATCTGCTGTCTCCGGAATCTCGTCTTCCTTCACACCTTCTCCATATAAATCAATCTTGTACGCATCACAGATCTCTTTCAAGTATGAATCAACCAAAGAGTCGGTATTACTGTTTGTACACTTTGTAATCACACTCTCCCTTTTCTTACTCTCATCGTTGGCTATTTCTTCTTCTTCATCAGCTACAAATCCTCCATTGATTGTCTCCTCATAAAACAACTTACCATACTTACTGGCCAATAACATCACCAATTTCTTGAATTCCTTGACATTGATATACGTGTTCGCATACATGAACTTCTTGACAACTTTGGTGATCTGTGGATTCTCGTCTGGTTTGTTCAGCAATTGTGGTAATTTACTAAGTAACAACTCACAATCAATCATCAAAATTTCAAAGAGATCAATTTGATTATCCTCATTGATCAGCTTTGCTATTCTAATCTTCGTCAATGCTAGTCCTCGATCAAATCTGATGGTACCAACTCCTTCATTTGCAATGGCTTTCAATTCTTGGGATAATTGATTCAGTGTCACCTTGTTAAGAGATCTCATCTTTGTTATCTTGAATTGAAACTTGGAGATGGTCATCTTCAAGGTGGTCTTGAATAGAACTTCCTCTGATATCGGTCCCATTCTTTATACAAACTATGTTTTCTTTCTTCCTCTATAGACCTACTAACCTTTATCCTCTTCCCATCAAGCCATCCAGTCATCTGAAGTACAGTCAGCTTAATTGATTGATACCTTCACCCACAATCTGCATACATTCTGTCACAATAAGACGGTGTTCATTAAGAAAGGTCGACTACTATGTAATCGTCGATCGACGACTCTCTCTCAAGATCTATCTTTGTCATATTATTGATTCTTATAGGAACAGCACCACCTACAACTTTGTCAGTTAAAACAGTACTCTTAATCAATAAGCTATTATCAGTGTGATGGTGTGGTGGAGCACTGGTAAGGCTGCTATATGTATACTAGGCTTGGTGTTATCTTCCGAGGTTGCCTTGGCCTTCAATGTTCAACTCGATGATCGAGCCTTACACTATGATATAGAATATACCAGTGAATGGCAAATTGTCAATAGCCCCAATTTTGAGGATAATAATTCTACTTCTATCTCAAAGTTTCAAAAGGATGATGTACAATATCTATGTCGAGTTACTAATCCAAGTAGGGATGTTGAATTTCAAAAATCAACCGATTCTGAAGTTGAGAAGAAAAATGCAGTGAAAGTGATTGAAAATTTCATCGATAAGAATTTTCCTAAAGGTAAACAAATCCAAATAGTATATGGGTATTGGGCTTACTCATTTGGGTTCGATTCTGGAATTGATCAGTTTCATTGGGTAGGACATGATGCAGATGGGAAATTTATAAGTGATCCAAGCATACCTTCGTATTCTTTGGGAAATTTCAGTAAGGACTGTTTTAGTAAGATATCCGATTTTGAAGTTGTTAATACACCAGATGGATCAACATATGTAAGTCAAACGATATATGGTGGTTCAGTTTGTGATTTGACCAACCAAGAAAGAATCACAACAATTAGATATACATGTGATAAAGAAAGCTCATATCCAAGAATCGTTAACGTTATGGAGTTTCAAACATGCCAGTATGAATTGACCCTTGCTTCTTCAGAATTTTGTCAATCTGATATCTTTTTGCCTGCATTTCAAACCAACACAGGAAAGATAAGTTGTTCTCCAATCTTAGAAGAAGAGGTTAATCCAATTGTTGTTCGATCTCTCCCACCGAAGAAATTAAATATCTCTTCTTTCAATTTGAGACCCATTGGATTTGGGATATTTATGGGCAAGTCTCAAAATAGTAATAAGCCTGATATATTACTTCTCACTTCCCCTTTCAGTTTGAGTGAAAGAAATGTTGGCGATGGCGGTAGCTATTCACTCATGCCTGAAGTGGATAAGATGCCAGTTGTGGGGTCTTTCACAATGAATGACCCAATGGAGCTGTTCCCATTTTTGGAAAAAGGCGCCAAGAGATTACACAAGGATGAATCTCTTAATATATTTACCGATATAGTTCAAACTGAGTATTTTCGTAAGGTTGAGGAATTGGTAGTTAAATTTGACAACGTCAGGAAAGATCGAGGAGAAGGGAGCAAGAAAGACCTAACAGAGGAAAAAAAAGAGGAGACAGCCGCTGTTGCCGCCTATGAATTCAGCGCTAATTTTTTTGAAAGCTATTTTCAACAACTTGAAAGTGCCATGCTTAAAACTGAATCAAGTGATTCAGATGCAGCTTCTACCAGCAAGAAAATCCAACAAGATTTAAAAGATTTCAAGGATGATACCATGGAAAGGTCCTCTAAAATGGTTCGCAAAGAGTTACTTAAGATAGATCACGCAGAAGATGAAATCTTTGTTAGTTATTCTTTCGAAAGAGAGCCAAAAGATTCAGAGATTGATCAGGACACAATTCCAGAGGAGGTTGAGAAAAAGATTGAAAATATTCAAACGTTGGCACTTTCCGATATAGCTAAAGCATTCTCACGTATGTCTAGGGTTGGTAAATTGTTGGCAATTCCATCAGAAGTGATGGTTTTGAGAGATATGTTTGATAAAGAAGCTTTAGATGCATCAAAGAAATCAGATCTGGAAAAGAGGTTAGAAAAAAAAGAGAAACCACAATTTGTTTCAAGTCTTGATTCATTTGAGTATCATACCAATTTGTATGGTATTGATGGATTTTTCATCTCCAGAGTTGTAATTAAACAAGAGTCAGGTGGAAGATTAACGGCGCATTTCGATCCTGAAGGTGATGAATTTGATGATAATGAGGCTGGTTCTTTAACGCATAATTTCAGATCGTTTAACATTATAAATTTTACAAAATAAATTGATCATAATATAATTAGATATAATGAAATTAAAATACATAAATTAGTAGCAAATTTGGTAACAAAATAAAGCACGCTCTCCCAATAAAGCTACTCATCTTCTTCTTTTGATATTCTTGTTAACACCAGATACTCTTCCATTTTGGAAAGATTGGACCATTGATGCAGGTAAGGTACCACCATATACATGTTGTAACACAGGGATCTTTCCACTGAGTTTCAAATCAAGATTGGTGGATTTGTTACCGAGTAATCCACCTAGCATTCTGGTTATCTGCTTGTATTTCAAGATTTCATCCTTTGTAGGTTTGTTAATACGGATGGAGTTGGCTGTTTGTCCACGGTTTGAAGAAGAAGTTGTTGTTGTTGCTGTAGTTGAAGAAGAAACCGAAGGTTGGTTTTCCAAACGAGATTTTCTTAAATCATTCAACTCTAAAAGTAATTTATTTATCTGTTTTTGAGCCTTGTTTTGAGAAATACTTTCCTTTTCTTGCGACGAAATGGAATTTCCAACATCCCATTTGAGTAAATACTCCAAATCAATCAACTGGTCATCTTCTGCTGGTTTTACTTTATCATCCTCGCTTGTTGGTTCAAGAACCTCATGTGTAACACCGTTGGCTTCACCATTGGATTTTGGTTCAGTTTCATTAACCTTGTCGGTCTCTTCTTCAGATATATTTTTCTCAGTAACTGAATCGCCATGTTCTTCTTCACCATTTGCCTCTTTTTCGATCTGTGCAGTCTCGAGGGCAAGCTTTTCGGCCAATCTTTTTGCTTCAATTGCTTTAGTTGATTCCTTTGCATCTTGAACTTTTTTGAAACCAATATGTTCTAACCAAGTCAGATTTTTCCATTCATTTGACATGACAGATCTACTTTCGTCATACATTGGAGCGAAAGTGAAATGTTCATCGGTTTCATTTTGACCATGTTTCAACCATTGGGCAACAGGAATACTGAACCAAGTTGGATGAGAAAATCCACTCATTATTTCAAATATTCCTTCATTTGTGCGAAGATCCTGCGGTGATAAGTTATTCATAGCTTCGGCAACCAATGAATTAAAGGTCGGTATAACTTTGACGTTCTGGAAAGGTGAGTCCTTGTCGATTATTGGACTTCGATCATCCAATTCCGACTTGAAGGTGTTCAATGAGGTAAATAATGGCAGATTTCTTGGGGCCATTAGCGATAATGCCTCTCCTGTTTTGTCAATATAGGCAGTGGATATCATATTGAAATCAGACGCCAATGTTTTTTGAAGACTGGATCCAAAGTCGTTGTGTTCCTCCTCCTGCTGTTTTCGTAGTTCCTTTGCTTCCTCTTCTTCTTCTTCCTCATCTTCCTCTTCCTCTTCATCTTCTTCTTCAGAAGAATCTTCTGAGTCACCTTTTTGTTTTGAATCAACATCTATATTTTTATCATTCACGCTGAATCCCAACTTCAAAGATTCTCGCAACAGCAATTCCACAGCTATCTTGTACATTCTGTCTATATTATAGTAGCGAACGGCACTCTCCTCGCTCTTTAAATCGTCGGCAACCTCTTCCAATCTAGCCATGCCAGCAACTTTCAGATCATGATAAATCTCATAGATTGTTTGGTATTCGAAGGATTTGAATTTTGTAACAATGGTGTTGCTCTCACTGAAACCAAATTCTCCATCTTCACTTTGCTTGGCTGCATCCAAATAGGTATAGAATGAGGTTGTCAATTTTTTCGCATCTGGTTCATAAAAGCTTTCCTGTGTTGGTATCGGAGTATTTAAGATCTCGGTGTGTTTATCCAATTCTAACAACACATCAATTAGATCCGAAAAAAACGAACCAAACTTGGTTCTACTTTGCTCATTCATCAAATCAACGATTACAAATGACCAATAGTTCAATTCTGTTTATTATGGGTGTAAAACAACCAGATCAACCAATAACAAAATTCTGTCACTTTTCTCGTGTCTGATTTTTCCGTGAAGACGGGGTTTCCAGGTTCAAAATTGTGTTGAAACGATTTTGAGGAAGGGGACTGTCATTTGAACTCGCGTGTCACTAAGAAGGGGGATGGGAAGGAATTACATAAGCGATTACGGAAAAGGGGAGCGGGCATCTATATGTATATGAATAATAATCATGATGGTTTATAAACTGCTAGAAAGGACCTATTTATCAGAGGCTTGAGATCTGTTGGATCTCACCTTGGCCACATCATTCAATAGCTTCTCGTAGACTTTGTCAGCAACAACCTCATGATGAAGGCCGTCGTCATCAGAGTCAACAGAGATTGGAGATTGGGGTTCTTCTGTTGTAAAGTCATCCAGCGATGGTATTTCAGCATTTCCTGATGGTAATGAAGTCAGATGCAGAGACTTTGGAGTAGAGGGAGATGCAGATTCACCACCTGATTTTAGCTCTGTTCTGAGTGGAGTCGGTTGCCCACCTGAACCAACAGAAGGAACTAAGTTTGGAGTTGTTGCGGTTGATCTTCCCGCCTCTGGTGTGGTGGTTCCAGTACTTATAGTAGTGGATAATTCAGGTGCTGTTGGATCATAAATGGATTGAATTTGTGAAAAATCCTTGTTGATTTTGCCAATCAAATCCGAAATTGATTCGATACCTTTAGCCTTCATGACTGCCTGCCTCAACTGAGAGCCTGAAGGTATATTTTTGATGATGAGCTGTGGTCTGGTTGTTGCAGAGGTAGTGGATGAGGTAGCTGGGGAGGTGGAGGTATTGGTATTTGCTGTGGCTGCAGTTGGTGTCGTACTAGATATGGTGGATGCAACTTTTGATTTTTCTGTACTCGTATCTTGAGGTTTGGCATCTGTTGTAACAATATTTGGAACTGAAAGAGCATTGATTGGAGTCAAAGGTGCCGAAGGTACTAGGGAAGCCAGTTGTGACTTCAGTGACGGATGGGTAGCAGGGGAAGGAGCGGCATCTTGAGGAAGTAATTGATTTTGTTGTTGTACAAAGAACCCCCATCTGTGGAATTCACCTTCTTCTTCTTCCAATTGCCTTGCATGGATAGACGTTTGAGATGGTTTCTTCATCAACACAGGTTTACCTGTTAAATGATCAACGGGAGTAGAATCTGTGTCAACAACAACTTGATGAGGCAATGCATCTTCCAATGGTTGATCGGGCATGAGATTAAGAGGATGAGGAATTTCTGCATCAAAGTAAGTTGCAATGGTCTGTTGGGGAGAAACAATAGGACCAGTGGAGGAAATCACATCTGAAGAATTGTGATGCATTGGTAATTGAGATGATAGCTGTTTAATTAGTTCTGGTCTCTTTGGAGCAGAATCAATAGAACTCTTCTCGCTAGTACCAGAAAGCATTTCATTCAATTTCTCCATAGCAGAATCATTGTTTGCAGTCAATACATCCTCACGGGTACTTGAACCACTTCCCTCTTCGGAGAAAATATGAATAATGCTTTCCAATGAATTATCCAACAAACAAAATCTAAGGAGATTTTCCTTTCCTTCCAAAGATAAGTTACCTTTCTCCCTGGCATCAAACAAGTTGTTCATCGTTTTATGAATTTCTTTTCTTAGTCTTAAAGTCTTTTGAACCATGGCTTGGAAGATGATATGTTTATCAGCTTCATTACTCAAAGCGTCTGATTCCAATAAATCTTCAGCAGTTTTAGCCAACAATGATCCATCAAATATCAAATCCTCTTCAGCAACATGGGTATCATCTGAGTCACCATGGATAAACCTTTCCATGTTTCTCATCAGATAGAATGCAATCTTGGATGATAACTCTTCTCCAACCAAATCATAATCGACATCCAAATTATAGATATTCGACATCTTGACTGTCATATATAACGTAGCAGCAACTCTTGAGCTAATGTTATTGTTTCCAAGGAGAGAGACATGAATCAATTTAGGACATTTTTGAAAAATTGTACAAAGTTGCATCATGGCAGCCTCACTTAACTCATCAAATTCAAAATGAACTCTTCTCAATTCAGGAAATAGTGGTAGATATTGTGCTAATGATGGCAACAATCCAGGAAATAACTGAGGATCATTACCAAGATCCAAAAACCTTAAAGACTTCAATGTTGATAAGGATTCAAGCATCTCCTTTGCATCCTCGACCGAAATCCTAGTCTGATTTAATGAAAAAAACATCAAATTGTTATTGTCAAGTCTCTCCTTGAAAGCAATGTTCAAAGGCTTCAGAATTTCAGAAGCACTCAAATCATTGAAGGCCACATCGATTCCAACACATGTATTGCCTGGTTTGGATATCCAAGTTGCCAAAATTGCAACCTTTTCTTTATCCAAGTTAGTGGATGCAATACCTAATCTCTTTGTTCTAACGGTCAATCCATTTTTGACTAAATCCCTAAACTGTGCAACAGAAAGCTTACATCCATTAATAACCAACTCATCCAATCCTCCTTTCTTGATCAAACTCTGGGTGAACAAACTCCAATCCATTTCAGAACGATACAAATGACGAGGAGTATCGGCTTTCACCTTCTGTTGTGAGATATCAAGTCTGGAGATACTACTGTTAACTGTCAAAAACTTACATAGGTATCTCCAACCTTCAGCATCAATACAAACATTTCTCAATGATAATTTTTCTAAAGTTGTGGAATTCGATAAACTGATCAAAATAATTTTCAGCATAATCGTATCCATGGTGACATTATCAAAAATGACTGTGACAATCGGTGCAATTGCAAGGAAATCCGAGAATGATAAGACATCAATTAGAGTTGGCCTAGGATTTAGCATCTTTATGACATGTAATGGTCTAACTTTGTGCTTTAGTTGCTTCAAAGTTGCAGGAATTGGCAAGATTTCACGCAAAT
Source organism: Ogataea pinus (assembly GCA_030567935.1). NCBI lineage: Eukaryota > Fungi > Ascomycota > Pichiomycetes > Pichiales > Pichiaceae > Ogataea > Ogataea pinus. Next base: position 638,530 of record JAJLSY010000007.1, on the reverse strand, counting down.
GACAGCATCTTGTGTAAAGTAAATCTAATGACAGTTCTTTAGACTTGCTTCCATACTCATTGTCCTCGTCGGGGCTATCATCGGCTGCAGACGGATCATTGAAATATGACACATGCTCATGAAGAGGAGTATCAATATCCAAATTTCTCCCAATATCACCGAAACTAGTATCCCAATCACCGGTTGGTTCATCTGCCTCTTTTGTAGTTACTTTAGTCTTCTTGTATGATGCAACTTCTTTTGCAATTCTAACAGCAGAGGAGTGAGCCTCCATCGCATGTCTTTCGGATTCCATCTTTGCCAATTGATATCGTTCTTTTGCTTCTCTAATTGTTTCTGGATCCAGATTTAGCTTTTCCTCCTTGTTCTGATTGTTCGAGCTGTCTGCAACTCCAATGAGTAATTTAGGTGGAGCACAGATCAAATCTTCTGGAATGATAACATTTCCTTTCCTTGGGCGACGAGAAGGAATTTGTTGCTGTGGATCTTCCGTCAGATCCTGTAATGCAAACATCACCCTTCGGAAAGGAAGCTCCTTTAATTGCTCAACTGTTTTATATTCGCTTACAGACTTTCTGGATCTTCGAGTACTGGAAGTTGAAGAAGAGCTACTGGCTCTTGACCTTGAAGATGTAGGAACAGGTTGAATGACAGCAGAAGCAGCAGACACCAGCTTCTTACGTATTCCAAATAAACTTTTGGACTCTGATGAAGGGGTAACCGGGGTTGATTGTGTTGTAGTAGCCTCGGCTTGACTTTGGCTGGATGCTGTGCTTATATTCGTAAATGATGTCATTGGGTGATTTGGTGACGCCGACACAGGAGTCCGTCCAGTACTTGACGAGGTAGACTTTACACCTGAGTTTGTGATTTGTGAAGAGTTTTGCTGTGGAGTTGACGGAGTTGTAGGAATATTCTCTTGTATCGGTGTATTTGTTTGTAATCCCTTGAATTTTGAAGAAATTGAGGACAAAAGTGATGATTTTTTGACAGGTGTCTCCCTAGCATCTGAAGAAGCCCTGGATCTACCAGTCACTTTGGACAATGAAGACGTTCGAGATCTACTCTTCAATTGTGGTTGCTCTTGATGAATAGTTGATAATGATGAAGCGGTAGGTGTACTTGGAGCATTAGTACTCTGCGGAGTAGGAACAACGGGAGTCAAAGTTGGAGTTTGTATGTTGGAAGGTGTACTTAATTGTGTGCTGCCAGAGGGTATAGTTGGCAAATTTGAAGTGGTATTCAACTTTAATGAGGGCTTCAAAACGCCTGGTATTGAAGGAGATATAGAAGTTTTTGGAGTAATATTCTGCTGTTGTTCGATTGGGTCTTTTTGTTGTTGGCCATGTGCCAGTTGCAAATGACTCCAAACATCATGTGTTATGACACTACTCTTCTTCGACAACTTCTTTACTGCTTTACCCCTAAAAAGCCAATCAACATCACCATTGGATACACCGGGATCCTCGATCTGATCTATCTTGCCTGTCGACTCCTTCAATGCTTCAACTGAATCATAGTTTTCTTCTTTCCCTGCTGTTTCTTCTCCACTCATCAATCTGATTAACTAAAACTGAGAACCACAACAACAACTACTATTAATGGTCCGAACATATAAAAGAAGAAATGGGAATGATTTCTAATCAGATCTAACAAATGTTCCTTCCCTCCCCCGGTGTGTTCCAGCTTGACACACACGATCGCTCTCGATGACGTTTGGTGGTTGGCACCTCTTTGTGTGTGGGTGAGTTTCCCTTCCTGCCAGAGAGAAGTGTGGGCGGGCGCGGGTGGGGGCAGCACCAGATTAATAAGTTTACACGGGGCACTCCCGGTTCGGTTGCCGACCCTGGAGAATGTGCGGGAGGGTTGAATTGAGTCGATAGTAAGTTAGACGACGCGTCGTCGCGCTTGGTTTTTTTCTTTGTTTTGATATGTAAACACTGGAAATAGGGGGTTTGTATCAATATGGGTGGTAATACAGAGGAATGGTAAAGAAGAAAGCTAATTGGAATTCAGAACTTGCATATGAATCCTTCTGGTGCTGCTGAAGGTCAGGATTCTCAAGATTTGCATGGTTGGGCAAGGAGTCACCGACAGTTTGAAGATAGCGTAAGGCTGAGAGAGACATCTCTCGAAGCAAACAAGGGAAGATTCACTGAAGATACCATGTCCTTGTCCTTTGCAATATCACTAGCTGAAGATCTGGCAACGAAAATAAAAGAATCACAGATGGCGGATAGGGAAACCTTGGATACAGTGTTTCAATGTTTTAAGACCTTGTCATCCACGTCCACACGAAATGGAAGCGAGGGCTTTCTTAGATTGTTTGTAACTAAATTACAATTAGTTGATACCCTATTGCAGATTAGGAACTTCCATGACAGCTTCAAACTTCTCAAGGAATGCTTTGCTGAGTTTGCGAGACTGATGGTAGTTCCAAGTGAGTTACAGTTGAGCCTTGAGGAAATGTTGGAAGGCTTCGATCATCGACCATTACTGTACAATAATGATATTGTTATCGTTGTGGTAAAGTTTACGAACATGGTCCTAAGTTGGATAGCTGCATATTCTACTTCCCATGGGCCAAATAATATGGCAATTGAGAAATCCATACGATTGCCTTCTTCCAAAAAGATTCTTGACTGTGTTTCCTGCAAGTCAAATTTTCATAGTTGGTTGCACGCCTTACCTACTTTGATCCGTGATGAGGAGGCGTTTAAATTATCTAAGACCCTTGTCTTATTAAGCTCAAAGGAAAAAACTGTGATGAGACTTGGTTTGTCGATCAAGGCTATGGAATTCTTGTCCTATGAAAAGAAAATCAATTTTCAACTTGTTGAATCCACCAATTCATTGTTCGAAATAATGACAAAAAGAAATCAAAAGGTGGTGTATAGGCAAACGTGCTCTGTGTTTCACGACTTATGTTGCAGCTTTAATGAAAATAATATCTCAATTGACCCTTTGTTACCGCTAATCCGAGGGTATCTCTCTATAGCTTCAAATGATGACACCTTTAAATGGAAGAAGCTCTTGGAAGAAATACCTTCCAGATCCAGCTCACAGGTTAGCATTGAAAAAGGTTTGGATGATTGCGATATCATTTTCAGTTTACACGATATTCACTCAGAACAAGATTATGAGAAACTTCTTGATGCCAAGTTTTGTGTCAAATTATTCAAAGCCTTAAAAGGGACTAGTCTCGAAGAGGCAGATGGTCAAAACCTAGTACTTCTAATTCTCGATACGTTCTCGTATATTTCAAGTCCAAAGCTTCCTTCGTTCAGTCTCAGTATCTTAGACTACATCATTATTGAAATCAAAAAGATAGATGCCTTTGCTAATGCCGATTTCATTCTACAGTCCCTTGATCATTTACATATTGCACTCAAGAATAAGCAACAACCAAAAAGGCTTAAAAATATCAGCGTTGTTTTATATCTGTCCGGTGCTAATCTACTAAAACAGGATGTATCTCAAGCTCTCACATTCTGGATGAACTGCATAAACAACGAATACGAGTTGTTAGTGTCTGGAGATAATGATTCAACTATTGAGCACTTTAATGCGCTAAAGTCATATTCCGAAAAGATAAGCAAATTATTATCTGAAAGTTCAAGGTTTGCAGAGGCCCTGGTGTTTTTGTCAAAAGTTTTTCAATGCTACGAGTTAAGCAGGGAATATAATGATATATTTTCTTTTCAACAAGAAGTGTCCATAGAACTTGACCTCACGATCAGGCTTCTAGCTAAGCTTTCAATCTCTACTAATAGTCCAATCCCTTTGCAAAAGCTAGGCACGAGTGAGGTGATGCAGATAACGGTTGTAATCGAATTGATTCGAATAATAATGTCAAGTGGAACGACTAATAGACAGCGATTAGTAACTAAGCAGATAATTCAGGCCAAGAATGATTTGCAGGACAATGGGCTGTTTTTATATTTGCTCTCCACGGTCTCTATGGTTGTGAACTTTAATATCACCTTTAAAAGTAAGGAGTTAGAATTCGGTCATGATTCAGTTCTTTACCCTGTTAGGCAGTTGATTTCTGCTCATATCTATCTTACTCAAATTTCTTCAATAAACTCTGAATTGGATCATAATATCATGAAAAAATCCATTGACGAGATATGGTTATTCATGAGAGAAAGGAATAGTTCAACTGTCAGTAGCTATGAATTTAACGTCATTTCATTTGTTCTCGATGCACTTATAGGGCACAAATTAAATGGGCATGTGAGTTATTTGCTATCCTTTTATCTTGATAACTATTCAGGATATATGAATCTCACTCAAATAAATTATTTGAGCATACTTTTGTGCGAAATGAAGATAAAACTCCTACATCCTCGTGATGCTGATCCGATAATGCAGAGAGTAAGAGACACATTAGAAACGTCAGAGGATCTTGTGGGCAAGTTTAGATTTGGAGTATTGTCTTTGGAGTACATGCTGAAAGACAATCGTATACATGAGGCCGCATTATTACTGTCTCAGTTGATTACAATGCTTGAAAAGGAAGATGGGTTGAAAATTGAGAAGCAATTAAGCAAGATGGCTGCCTGTGAAATGATTTTAATGATGGCAAACTTCTTTTTGATCTCTTCAAAAACCAAAGCATTGGCTTGTGATGCAATTGGTGCTGTGCAAGATAATATCCGATCTATCAAATTACTACAATCAGCATTGAAAAATTTTCTCTCTCCTTGTGATATCTCCTCTGACCTTCCCGTATCTTTCAAAATCAAGGTGCGATTCATTTGGGCTGTCTATATGCTTGATTCTCTTGATGACATACTTCTGCTTCTTTCAAACTTAGGTCTAGGGAAGCACTTTGGTTACTACTTGAGGGAAATGGAGGAGTTTTTGTCGTCTGATATCTCACCCTTTTTGAAATGTCAATACAAGTCTAGATTGGCAATCCATGAACTAGCAAAAGGGCATATTTCAAGAGCAAAGGAGTATCTCGAAGATAGTCTACAAATATTTAACAATCTTTTTCTGTCAAACTGTTTCATCGAGTTCGATGTTTTGCTCTCTCATTATATATTCTACAAACAGTTGGGGCAAGATTATCATGCTCAGTTTGCTGAAAGTCTCGATAAATTGATTAGATTTTGGCTAGAACATATAGAGGTCTACGATGATATGAATTATATTGACATCGAAGTTAGCAGGGAGTATAACTACAAGAATGACAGCAAATGGATTATGAGCTTTTTGAATTCAGCTCAATGCATCACTGCGATCGAACTAAGTAATCAGAAGGTGCAGCCATTGATAGAAGAGAAGCTGGAGATGCAGTTTAAAAGGGGAATGGAAGAAATGGACTCCAGAGCTCCTTCATTCTCGTGGAAGAAATTTGCATTGACCATATTTGAGCCAGATGTTGCTGACTCTCTTGAATTGAGCATGAAATCTCCCGAGCTTGCTGCTTTCAAGGCTCAATTCCAAGAGTATACACAGTCTCAAGTTATCCCACGGCCTGCATTTCCATTGACTAGGCATGAAGCATTGCTTCAGTCCTGGTCTGTGAGTGACTCTTTAATTCCACCTCCAAATTTAGAGATCTCGAAATTCAGCATTCAATGTTTTGGTACAGAAGAAAAGTTTCGCTATTTACCACTGCAATATGAGAAGTTGTTATCGGCATCAATTGAGGTATCATCCGTGAGGAATCCACTTCCTGTTTTGACTTCGCAGTTATTTGATGGCTGCAACAGCGTAGTTGAAGACCTGCTTGGAATTCTTCCAACTAATTGGATGGTCATCTCCATAGACCATTGCCAAATAACCAATAGCTTGAAAATTCAAAAGATTTCCGAGAAGACTCCCCAATTGTTGCTCAGATTATCACTTGAAAGAACTGACAAAAGCTCTGATAGTTTGGCTTTTGAAGAAGCATCTGACGAACTGAAGTCCATCATAGATGGTAGCAATCATAGTACTTCAAGGGAGGTCACTTCCAGTGTTAAAACAAGGGATGATAAGGTGAATTGGTGGAAGATGAGAAGAGATCTAGATGAAAGACTGAGTAATTTGTTGAAATCGATTGAGGAAAACTGGTTTGGCACTTTTTCTGGACTCTTTATGACTAATCCTTTGAATGAGCAAGAGACTATGGGAGTTAGAGCAAAGTTACTTGATACTTTAGGACCATATGTTACCTGTTCTAAATTTTTTCAAGATCATTTTCCCATTGAGCTTCTACCATCTGGTGGAGATCAAGCCATCATTGACTTTATTCGTGACTTGTCATGTAGCTCGTTATGGGGAAATCATACCTCTAATGAAGAATTCAATATTGAAAGACTAGCTGCTGAACTCGAAGAAGTACTTGACAACACCATAATCTCGTCTGCATTTGCATCACCTAAGGAAAAAAGTTTGGAGCACATTGTCTTGATTCCATCCAAAAGCTGCTCCTATATACCTTGGGAATCAATACCTAAGCTACGTGGAAAATCAGTTACTAGAATGCCCTCTATCCAGATGTTAGTTGAGAGTTTGAAGAAGAATAAAGAGGTTATATCAAAAGGTCTGGATCCTTCCAAAGGATACTACATCGTCAATCCAGAAGGAGATTTGAAAAGAACAGAGGAAAACTTCAAGGATAAATTTGCTGATCTTGCTGGATGGTCGGGTGTTGTTGGCAGAGGACCGGATCTGAGTCGTCATAAGCAATCTCTTCAGAGTACCAATTTGTTTGTCTTTTGTGGACATGGTGGTGGTGAGAAATATATCACCTCTGATACCCTAAAAAAGATGGATGATCTTCCTCCTTCTTTGTTGATTGGATGCTCATCTGGAAAACTAATTTCAGAAGGTATTTTCAAACCATATGGAACTGTGTTTAATTATTTGTTAGGTGGTTCACCAATGGTGTTAGCAAATTTATGGGATGTTACCGATAAGGATATTGATAAATTTACCTTGCATCTTCTCAAAGAGTGGGGATTGATTGTTGATTATGATTCTTTCGACTCATTTGAATCCGATGACGATGATGAACCCAAGACTTTATCCACTTGCATGATTCAGAGCAGAGAGGTCTGTACTTTGAAGTATTTGAATGGAGCTGCTCCAGTAATATATGGACTACCGTTAAGAATAAAAAATAACTAGCATTATATACATGGACATAATTAATATTATACATTTTTTTTGAGCTTTTAATCGTTCATTTTTTTCGATCTAATTCTTTTTCAACAAAGAGCGAATATCTTAATAGTTTCTTCAGTAAAGGATTAGTTTGACTGTTCATACTGACTTTCACACAGTTCATATTTTCATCCGTTTGGAAGTAATTCTTAAACCTGATATATGATTCTTGATCCTGTCCAAGAATCAATGCCAGATTGAACACAGTCAATATCGAATCTGTAGATCTTTCAAAAGTAAAGCACTGTGCAGCATCTTCTTGAAAGGAAAGGATAATATAGGGCGAAGAAGAAGTAGAGGTATCATCCTGGCTCCAGTGAGGTAGCTCCTCCTGAAGTTTTACAAACTCTTCCACTAAGCCTTCTTTGATTATTTGATGGGTGACTTTTTCAGTTTTTGGATTCCAGCTTACTTCGGCATTTAAATAATCTAAATGATTTCGAAAAACTGCTCTGTTGCACATGGACTCGTGACCATTTTTGGTACTCATACTTCGCAAGTATCTCCAGCTCAAGGGTAAATACACAACAGGTTGATCAGGGTGAGTCTTGGCTCCCAATAATGGAACTACCGTATATTTGAACTTAGATTCCTGGTTTAAGTTGTTTATCGCTGCGTGGAACGGAAGGAGAAAGTCTCTCGGAACGGTAATCCTTGATGCCTGAGTCATCCTGGGTGGTGATAATAGCATTTGAGCGAAAACATTATCTTGTATATTTGTGGAATATGGTAATCGATGATCATCAGAGATGAACCTCGGATTCTTAATCCATCTCTCAGGGGTGTTAAAAACTGGCGATTCTTGAAAATCTGTTTCCAATACTAAGGCAGATTTAGCACTTCTCCTACTCTTGCTTGATGATCTTTTCACCAAGTCTCTAGGGAACTTCATACCACCACAGCCACTGAAGTATCACAGCAAATCTCCATCTTGCATTGTTTTACAGTAATGTCTTTAAGATCTCTCTTCTTAAGTGTACTTTAATGAGATGTGATGCTGGCTGGCTCTTTCCTAATTGGGAACAATTTTTCATCTTCAACTTCTCTACCCACAAAAGACATTGGTCTAACAAAAGCAAACTATACAGTTGATTCTTCTCTTTTCGATGGATCATATCGGTACTTTATGTGGATGGTTCAATCTCGTAGTTTGAAGAATTGTCTTCTTCATCTTCGATCTCCGAAATATACGGTTCAACTTTTTCGACGTGAATTTTCCAATGAGCATCTAGCTCCGATTGACGCTTTTAGAGACACATTTGCATCACTTGGATCTCAAGGTAAGTTGACTATAATAATTTCTAATTTCATTACGTTTTACAAGTACTAATTCAACGGCAACATCAACAACAGCAATGATATTAACTGCACCATTCCAAGGTGTCGCAGATCCTTCGAAATTTCATGGAATGACTCTCTCATCGGTATGTTCGTTGACGATAAATCCAGAACCTTTGATTCAATTCAATCTTCAGGTTCCTTCTCAGACATCAGAACAGCTCCATATGCATAAATATCTTGCCCTTCATACGATGAAACCAAACAATACATCTGTTGAATTGGCAAGGATTTTTTCAAGAGGTGCTCGACCAACAAAAAATAAAGATTCAAATGGTGAACTTCAATTAACTAGGCCTTTTGTAGGATTGGATCCTTCGGAGTGGACGGTATATGATAATGGTGAAAGACCACCACTGTCTATGAGTTCAGATCATGAGAATAGTTTCATAGATGATTTAAATTTAAACATACCTATATTGACAAAGAATTCAGAAAGGGTTTTAATCTGTGAGAAATTTAAAGTATTTAAAGTTTACAACCATGAAATTTGGACATGTAAAGTTAAAGATATTCTTGTGAATTCCGATCTTGGAAAGGATAAATCGGGTGGATTGTTGTATTTCAATAGAAGATTCCATTCAATTGGAGATTCATTGAATGAACCAAGTACTTGAATGTCAAATATAAAGCTTTTTTCATCTTCCTCTCCCCTTATCTACGAAAGTTACGCTGTTTTTTTTTTGTATATTTTATAATGCATTAATTTGGTATTTAAACACCCATCTTTTGATCTTTTCTGGATTTTCCTGATTCACCAGTTGAAGGTCTGTTCTTATCATTATTTTTGGTCTTCCTTCTGTCCTGTCTGAGCTTGATTTCCATATACTTTAAAACCTCAATATCATCCTGTAATCGTTCACAGTCATTCATTATTCTTGCCTTCTTGTTCAACTGCTTCTCCTTCTTTGACAATAAACTGCTCTTCTCATTATTCAAAAGTTTGATCTTACTCGAGAGAACTTCAATACGTTCATTGTATTGTGTCTCAAAAGTTGAAATGATTCTAAGATCAGATTCAAATGCACGTTTTTCATCTGGATATCTTTCATCAATCTCTGCCTGTCTGGAATAAAGTTCTTCAGATTGCATTGACAGATTGGACATTTCAGCCTCAGATTTTGCAACAGCTTGTCTTAAAGATTCAACTTTTTTATAGTTTCTTGTCTCATCGGTTAAATTGTTTCTATTATGCAAGTTTTCAATCTCAGTCTTTAATGCACTTGATCTTTTTCTCCAATCAGTTTTCAACTTTTTCAACTTCAGCTTTTCACGATCTATTGCTGATTGTGTGGTAACAACAGATTCTTGTAAAGTTGCCAAGGGAGTTGAAGGCTTAGACTCAGTCAATATTCTATTCTTATGGATAGTACTAACGGTTGTAGTTGCCAACAGTTCATGCTCCATCTGATCATCAAAGTTGACGAAATCAATATCATATTGAGATAAAGGACTTAAACCACTAACAATGACTAATTCTCTATCACATAATCCACATGATGATGTTTGATCCCATTCGATACCGTTAACTCTCACCAATAACCTTTGAACAACAACATTACGCAATTCAAAAGCGATTGCTGTTTCTCCAGTATACCAAATGAAGCATTGAGTAGAATTAGTGAAAGGTCTTGAATAATCATCATTTCTTCTACCTGTAGTAACTAACGCATTGTGTTGAAAATACTCCCCTGAATATAACTCCTGTCTTCCGAACATTGTCTTTGCAGCTGAAACAAAAGCCCAGATTGGCTGTTGAGCTCTATTACTTATGAATTTCATCTTTTTCTCCAAATATGGATTCAGTTTAGACTTGGAAGTTGGTGTTGTTGAATATGAATTATTCAAGCCCTGATTACCGGAGTTTAAAAAGCTTGTAGAACTTGCATTTGAAGAGTTCATAGAAGGGAAAAGAGCAACTCTACAATAGTTCTCAAAGTTTTGAGCAACAACAAGCGTTGTTGATGAAATATCATTCATGTTTAATATCTGATGATCCATTGGAAATGATGCTGGAGTCTGTTCAGGGGTCTGCTCATGAGGATCTGGAGAACTATCAGTGGAAGAAGAAGTTGATGCATTGTCAGAAAGAAGAATAGTTGGAAGCTTTGATTTCGAAATATCAGGCGAAATGTTGATAATTTGGATGGAACGTGATGAACCTTGATTCGAGGTTTGGTTTGTGATTGATTCTGAAGAAGCTCGTAGATTCGCATTTGAATTCCCATTTGAAGGCTTCCCATTACTTTGTAATCTTGCCGGGATGGCTGGAGACACATAATTATCCAACGCTTTTGAAATGTTATTGAAAATGACAAGTTGATGAAGTGATGGACCCAAACTTTGAATAATTGAATAAATGGATAGTGTACAGTACAACAGTTCAATAAAATGATCAAACCCAAAAAATATTAGTGAAGAGCTTGTGAATCGGTGAAATGATAAACGATAGAATAATAGCTTCAAAGGTTTCTTTGGGTATCGGAGGTAACTGGAATAGAAAATTGGGGATGTAGTCATTAAAAAGGGAATTGATGGTTCCGATGAATCGTTTCCAGCTTGAAAAAATATTGATAGGTGATGAACTCCTATATTTGATAGCACTTCAACAAATCCAATTAAAGTGGTAGATATCAACGCATTTGATACATATCTCTGTTTAGAACTGGCCAAGCTGGATGCAATGAAAGCCTTTGCCAATATATGAACATATTCCAGTAATCCTGGACTAGTCATCAGTATACCCAATGCAATCAGAAAGTCAAGCACAAGCCAACTGAACCACGACATAATCCAACTATTCTCATATGAAGTGATTTCATTGCTCACAGTTGTTGTGTCCTGCTTATGCAAGCCATTCAGTCTATGCTTGAACACCAAAGAGAGGGTAGATTCAACAACTCTAGAAGATCCTAATGATATATACAATGCAAATAAAATCAAGCTTATCCAGTCGGGTAGAATAGCGAATATGGATAATAAGGCAAAAGTATCCGTCAACCTATGTGCTGGTATCACTAACCCCTGATGAGAGGATGAAGAGGAAGATGGTGTGCCTGTATAATTTTCCATTGTATAGGCTGTTCTTTCTGGAAAGTTTCAGCGTTGATTGATGGAGTCGTAAATTATTGAACCCAAGAAGAAGATTAAAACTACCGGCCCGCCCAACTGAAGAACCTGTGAAAGAATCCAGTGGATGTGGCTTATTTCAATAGTATGCCTTCCTCTGCTGAAGATTATGGTGTCTATCTTTTACTCCCAAAGAACCCGACAAGGTGGAATCTGATTAATTCTCCTTGTCCTTGTTTCCCTCTTTTCCCCCTTTCTCCCTCAGGTCCAACACCGACCCCGTATCGGGTCGATCGGCCTGCTGTCCTCGGTGTGTGGCTCAAAATTTTTTATTCTTTTTTCCATCCTTCACACGTTCTCTAATTAGTGGTTGATTTACTATCTTTTGACGTATTGGAAGGAAGAATAGAGTACAGAATAAGAGGTGGATCCTGCTGTTGACTTTAGTAGAGGTAATTATTTAACCATGTCCTTGCAGACAATCAAATTCGATGAAAAAGCGTACAAACTATCCATCTTGAACCAGCTTTTGGTCCCGTACCAAACACAGTTCATGGATGTTCATTGTATGGCTCCTTGTGAGAAATATCCTGATGCATTTTCAGGCTATGATGCCATCAAAGGCATGTATACTAGAGGTGCCCCAGCTATTATGTTAGTGGGATGTTTCTCAATTGTAGTTGAGTTGAATGGTGTGATCAATAATGGCTTCAATCCATGTGGTTACGATCTGACTGATCTAACCTCTTTTAAATCTACTCTTTCAAGTAGAATCGATTATTTGATCAGTTCAAGACCTACGGCAGTTAACTTATTGAATGGTTGTAATGAGGTGAAAGAATTGATCGAAACATCCAACTCTTTAGAGTCTTTATTCAACTCAATAGCCGATTTCAGTATTCAACTTTACAAGGACGATTTGGCTTCCAATTATTCAATTGGTAAAAATGGTGTTGATTACATTTATTCTGAACTTGAAAAGGAAGGATTTGAAGGGGATTTTGCAGTTCTCACGATTTGTAACACTGGTTCCTTGGCAACCTCTGGTTATGGAACAGCATTAGGTGTGATTAGATCTCTTCATACCTCAAAATCCTCTAACAAAAAATTCAAAATGTCACATGTTTATGCCTGTGAAACAAGACCTTACAATCAAGGTGCAAGATTAACTTCTTTTGAACTTGATTATGAAAAGATTCCATTCAGTTTAATCACAGACTCTATGGTCTCTTTCTTGATTGACTCTTTGGCAAGAAAAGTTCCAAATAGAGGATTGAAAGATTCAGCTCCAATTAAATTTATTATCGTTGGATCTGATAGAATTGTGAAGAATGGAGATTTGGCTAATAAGATAGGTACTTTCCAACTTTCATTAATTGCTTCTCAATATGATTCGGTCAAATTCATTGGAGCTGCTCCAAAGACAACTATTGATTACAAGACTGAGACTGGTGACTTGATAAAGATTGAACAAAGACCAAAGAATGAATTGACTGAACTAATGGGTGGTGAGGTGAATTCAAATGGTGATTATAAAGTGGATGAAGAAGGTAGAGTTACATTGACAAAGATTAAATTGGCCCCTCAAGGTATAGACACTTGGAATCCTTCATTTGATGTTACCCCACATAAATTCATTGATTGTATTGTCACTGAAGATTCTTTCATTACTAAGGATTCCAATGGGGAATTCAACTTTTAGTTACTTTATAGAGTCTATTTTTTTAATAGAGATGTTTTTTTTTGAATAAAAAGATTCTATTTTTTTCGTTAAGAAATGAGGTTATTGTAAACAACTTCTTAACAGCAAAGAAAGTAAGCAAAAGAAGGGAAACAAACAACAAGAGAAGCACATAAGAAACAAATCAAATAAAACTTGTACAAAATATAAAACCAAAAGACAATAAAATGTAAAATAATAAAATAATAATAAAAAAATATAGAAAGTGATTTCACATCTTTAATAAAGTATGACAAAGCAGAAATTATAAAATTACAGTCAACACATTAGAACACTCAGAAACCACCATTACCGAATCCCATACCGGTAGGTTGGAAACCAATTGAACCAGCAGCACCTGTTCCATTAGTCAACATCAATCTTTGGCCCAAGATTGGTGTTGGCTCTTGTTCATCCTTAGCCTCTTTAGCCTGTCTATCCTTTAAATCTTTGTAAACTTCATTTAATTTATCTTGATTCTCCTTAGCAATGGAAATTTGATAAGGCTTGATGTAATCATCCATTCCATTCAACCAAGATAATTCCAAAACAACATCGTATGGAATCAAATGATAACAAGCATATAATGTTGCAATGAAACATTCCTTGTTACCAGTCTCAACAAAATAGGTTAATAAATCTGTTGAAACTTTAACATTACCTGAAATAGCAGCAGTTTCAATTGCATCTGACCAAAGTTTATCAGTCTTTAATAATGAAATAGCCTTGTTCCATTTCTTGTTGTTTCTGTAAATAATGGCAGCAATTTGTCTGAAAAAAATTAAATCATGTCTTTCCAATCTTTCAGCCAATCCAATTGAATCAAACTTATCGTAAGAATCAATGACTGATCTTAAAGATTTATGATCTTCTTCTTCGATCAATAGATCATGGTAAGCTTGGTTAACAATAGAATTATTCTTCTCCAAGACAGAAATTAAGAATGGTTTAACAAGAGGTAAATTATCAGACTTTTGGAAAATCTTAACAACTCTTGGAAGATCCAACTTTGGAACCAAAACAGATAACAGATCATTCAACAAAGTTGGATGTAAGTTAACATAGAAATTGATTGCCTTGTAATAGATCTCCAAGTTTGCAACTTTGACAATGATCTCTTTGAATGATGAATGTTCAAATGCAGTTTCTGATCTTTCCATCACAGTTAATGCTGCATTATCCCATTCTTCATAATGGCAATACAAGAAGATTAATTCAGGCCATAAATGAGCTTGTTCACATGCCCTAATAACTTTTGGAATGTTAATTCTTGACCAGAATAATTTCAAATGTTCCATGGTCTTTTCTGGTTGATATTTGGTGTATAAGATTGCCAATTCGGTAAACATACCCATATGAGCTCTTTCCAAAGATAAACCAGTCTCAAATAAGGAAATCAACTGTGTGAAATAACCGTTGTATTCGTATTGTGTAACCAATTCATCCAATTCTTCAGCATGAATAATCAAATTGAGACCACAGATTTGAGCTAATCTGAATTCCTGATTTTCAATACAAGCTTGGTTAACCTGTTTCCAAACTTGAATATTGGATGCCTTTCTTGCACAATCAACAGCGGATTGATAATCCTTCAAATAAACCAAAGTGGATGCCAATTTGGAATAATTCGAGATATTGGAATATATAGACTTAGCGGCTGGATAATTACCATTGGAATACAGCTTGTCACCAATTGATTCCAAGTCTGCAACATTTGATAGCTGTAAGAATTTTTCAATTTCACTTAATTTATCCAAAGAAGCATATGCATTGATGACTGCACCATCAATTTTTGGTTCTCTTAAGGTCTGTCTAGCCATTAATAAATATGGAATCAATTCATCTTCTTTTCCGGCATGTTCGGCAATATCAATAACATTGTCATAGTTTGATGGATCATTAGCTTTCAAATAAGACTCTATAGATTCAGTGACTCTCAAACCATTCAACTGAGCAGAACCCAATTGTGACCAAATTTCAGGTTTTTCCAATTTCTCAGCATATTCTTCACCTCTATCCAAGGATAAAATATCTTCAACAAGAACTTTCATTGCGTCTGAATATCTTTCAAATTTATCATAAATTTGGAAAGCTTCTTCATTCAAGCCTGTTTCAATACACAATGGTGCAACCTCATCTGGATCATAAGCATCAATTCTGTCGATGTAAGAAGTAACTTTAGATTTATCAACTTTAATAGCTGTTAAGATCAACAAAGTTTGTAAAGATGGATTTTCACTAAATGGAGATGGTTCTAAGATGATCTTTTCCAATAGTTCGATCAACTCACCAGGTAAATCGTTCTCCATAAAAGCTTTAACAGTGATCGAAATTGGTTGAGGGTCCTCCAACTCAGGAATTGCAGATCCAATAACTTGGTCAACCAATTGTCTACGATGGATGTTATCTTCGACTAACACAGCAGACCATAACTGTAAATCTGATCTCTTCAACAAATATCTTGCTTGGTATTTGTACATGTCATTATCGTTTGTGATCTTAATCAATTCAGCATCATTCTGACCCTTTTCATAGGCAATATAAGCTAAATATGGATCTCTCTTCTCACAGTATTTACCGACAACCAATGTATCATATTGTTCATTCTCCTTCAAGAATTTCTCTGGATTATTGTTTGAGTCAATATAAATCTTTGCAAGAGTATCATAAACAGCTTTATCAGTTGTACCTTGTTGTAAAGTCGATTCCAAAAATGGTAGTAAGATCTTTAATCTATTTCTTTTTTCAACTTCATCACACAAAGGACCAATTGGAACTTGACCTAAGACTGACTGTAACAAAGATTTAATAATTGACTCATCACAATCAACATCAAGTAAACCAGCAACCACTTGAGGAGTCTTTGAAGGATTAACTTGTTGGACATAAACTTCAATAAACTTGAAGAACTGATTCTTGTAAAGGTATAAGACTAAATCATGAACAAAGTCAAATCTATCACAAACAACAATCAATGGTAACTGATCAGGTAATTTTGCTTCCTTCAAGAAATTCTTAACTTTTTCACCATTATAGACATTGTTATCTCTAACGACTCTTTCAATTTCTTTAACTTGACCCAATTTTGCAGCACATTGGATATATTTTAAGACAACTTCAGGATCTTGAGTCACATTGACAATTGATGATAAATAATAGTATAAACCTTCGGTACATTTATAATCTTCAAAGACTTTGATCAAAGTAACAGGTCCGATCAAGTCAGAATATTTGGTAGCCACTTGAATAGCGACCTGCAAATTTTGAGCAATGTTTTGTGCAAGCATTTCTCTCAAACATGTGACAGTTTGTTCAACATTCAATTTACCAAAGTAGGCAACCAACCAGTCAACAGGTAAAGCGTTTGAATGAACAATGACTCTTTTAATATCTTTAATGTCATCATACAATTCTAAAGCTCTTTGGAATAATCCAGCCTTTTCACACAGTTTGGCAATTGTTGGTTTATCGTAGTGGGAGAACATAGCATTACCCAAAATTGCATCAGCAACTTGAGGTGCATGTAACAAATTGACCTCCAATAATCTAGTTTGAAGATGGCCTTCAGCAGGTTTATCTTCTTTTAAGGCATCCAATAAGAAAGCAGTACCTTGTTGGATATAATTTTGGGATAGAAAGATATCTGCAATTTGTTGAACATCTAAATCTGGTTGGGAAGATAAAAGTTGAGTTGCAAATTCTGATGCTTTATCTGGATTAACCCTTAAAATATTTTGAATAAGGACTGTGAAATTCGGATTATAGCCAACAGAGGAGCAGTATGGTAAGATCTTATCAAATTGCCCCAATTCACCTAAACAAACAACAACTTTAGAAGGAACTTGGGATTTATAATAGACACGTAAAGCCAATTCTGAATTGAAAGGTTTAATCAAATCACCTAATTCTTCCGAGCTATCCAATTTTTCCTCTTTCAAGTATTTCTCCAAAGTTTCAACTCTATTTTGTTGGATCAAAGGCCTAACCAATTCCAAAGTTTCAAATTTATTTAAGGAGCCTCTATCCAATAGATAAACAAGATATTGTAGAATTGGAGCTGGAGTACCAGGTTGAGCTGGTAAGGCTTTCAATCTTGAAATGGTGTCAGGAGTTCTAAGTTGAGGTGAAGAAGCAGCAATTTTAACGGCAGCTTGATAATCACCGGTTGCAATGGATTGATTGAATTGTTGGGTGAACAAAGATTCTGCGCCTGGTAAACCAGCTCTTGAAGCCAAGTTCAAAGCCAGTTCAACATCACCTAGATTTTTCAAAATGTAAGGAATAATTCTATCAGTTGCTATTTCAACAGCTAAAACAGATCCTGTTCTATTGACAGTAATAACACCACTTCCTTCATTGAATCCTGTTGCTGTGAAAACTGGCTCTGATGAAATTCTTGTCAAAAAGATTTTCTTTGCAGTTTCTAGATCGTACAGATGAATAAAACCGAATTTCGTTAAGACATAAACAACACCATATTTGTTTGAGACTTGGATTGAGACTGGGAAATCATTTCCAATCTCTGCAGGGAAGAAGACATCAACCGATTTCTTTTGGAAAACTGGAGCACCATCTTGATGATCAATCTCCAAAATATGTAAATTTCCACCATCTGCAGTTCTTGAAGCACAAGCAAATAATTGGGTATCAACAGAAGAATTTTGTAATTTGAATTTAGAAAATCCGCAAACATGACCTTCAATTGGTTGTGAGATGTTTCTTGCCTTTGAATATAATTGAATATGGCCAACAATTCTACCATTTTCTTGGGCAATACCACAAAGTGCAAACCAACTTAAATCATAATTGGCTGTGAATTGAGTCAGTTGACAATTTGCCAATGAAACATGTCTAGCAGTTAGTTGAACAGGGCCATTTTCAGTACCATCAAACACATTCCATGTATACATAGAAGAAGCAGTAACCAAACCAATTGATTCTTCATTCAACCATTTCCAAAAAATCACAGGTTCATTCATGATATTGGATTTCAATCTTTGCTTTGAGGACAAATTGAACACTTGTAAAGTAGTTCCATTTGCTCTTAATGCAATAACATTTTGAGAAGGGTGCATGATAACTGAATCAGCGGACATTGATTTCTTTGTCAATTGATTGTTGTTTTTCAAGTCGACAATTGCAACAGAATTTCCTGAATCAGAAGTTTCTCTAGTACAAACATAGTGATCTGATTCTAAAGTTGTTGAGAGAAAGTTGAAAAATTGAGGGCTAATACCCAATGATGACAATTGACAAACATCAATTAAATCAATGGGAGGATTCTCACTCATGATGGCGGGGGGGGGTGGGAAGAGGTTGTTGTTATCAGCTCTTGTAACTAATTTCAATCGTTACAAATGTTAGACAGCTATAATCAACTCAACAAGCAACAACGATAAAAGTAAATCCGCGAGAAGTCTGAATCAACTATATACAGTCACTCAATTCAACTATTTCTTGTTTGTTCCCCTTTGTCAAACAAAGCTATTTCTTTCAGCTTCATCTTTCTGTATGTGTTGTCCCGTATTCGGAATAATTTGGTGAACAGATACTATAAATTGGCAGCGGATCTCTGCTTATGTAATATCTGATCTAATCTGGAAGCTCTCTTTCAAACATCCTTACATCTCAGATTTCCCCACGACGCGTCGCAGTCTTTTCGTCTTTGTTATTTAGCATCTTCGCGACGCGTCAATCTCTATTGTGTATTCCCTTCCGTCCCGTGTGTCAAGGGATGGCAATGTTTCTATTTTTGGAATTTCCGGTCAGGCCAAATCATGGGTACACACTTTAAAGTTTCAGCTGAATTGGTTCAATATGCATCTCATAACCACTACTAATCAGGCAAAATTGGGTGAGTTCCGTGACCGTCCATTTTTATCAAAGCATGGTTCACCCCTCTTAAATGACTCTATTTCAATTGGCTCTGCTACAACTACATATTTGCTATTTCAAGTTACCTTACCTTTACAGAATAATTAAAATTAATAGTTAATAGTTAAAATAATGATATATTTAAAAAAAATTAAAAGAGACGTAAACTAAGAATCCAAAGTCAGATTCCTACTCTTATATTTTCTTTGCTAAACAAAATAAAATGCATACATAATTACCCATCAAGGAGAAAACGGACCAAAAAAATTGAGAAATAATAATAATAGTAATAAAAAAAAAATAATGATACAATGAGTGTAAGATGCAATAAAACGCTTTTGGGAGTATGACAAACGGGAAAAAAAAAGTAATTAAGTGATTAAGAAATCATACTATGATGATTTTTCTTATTTTAATCCAATCAACCCTTTGACAAAATGATGTAGCATATCAAAATGGTAAAAAAAGTGAATTAAGGATTTTTAAGAAAAAAATCAGCTAGAAGATGTCAGTTGTTGAGTTTAACAAGAAACCAAGTCAACAATATCAAGGTTGACTTTGTAACATTCAGATCCAATATCTTCATCATACAAGTTGTAGAAGTTACCAGACAAACATTGGTAGAAGACGGTAGAGTTACCAAGAGCCAATTTACCATCTTCAGAGATAGACCAACCTTTAGCATAGATTGCACCTGCTTGTGGTGGTGGACCATCGAATTGGAATTGTCTGTTGGCAACAATAGAACCAACTCTTCCGTGGGAGTCGTATAAGATACTACCTTCCAAAACCATGGCTAATGAACCACTAGTTTTACAGGAGACAGTGGTGATTTCAAGACCGGTAGATTCAGCAGAGCTGGTAGTAGCAGTGCTACTGGCTTGAACTTGTCCATCGCTGATTTGAGTTGCAGCACTCTTGTAAGTGGTTGAAGCTTGAACTTGTCCATCACCGATTTGAGTAACAACAGATGCGGTAGAAGTAGAAGTAGTTGCTTGGATTTGACCATCACCAATTTGTGTAACAACACCTGCAGCGGTTGAGGTTGTTGCTTGGATTTGACCATCACCAATTTGGGAGACAACAGCAGCAGCAGTTGAAGTAGTAGCTTGGATTTGACCATCACCAATTTGGGAGACAACGGCAGCAGCAGTTGAAGTAGTAGCTTGAATTTGACCATCACCAATTTGGGAGACAACAGCAGCAGCAGTTGAAGTAGTAGCTTGAATTTGACCATCACCAATTTGGGAGACAACGGCAGCAGCAGTTGAAGTAGTAGCTTGGATTTGACCATCACCAATTTGGGAGACAACAGCAGCAGCAGTTGAAGTAGTAGCTTGGATTTGACCATCACCAATTTGAGTAACAACTGCAACAGAAGTTGTAGAAGCTGGAACGGTGGTAGTAGTAGCTTGAATTTGACCATCACCAATTTGTGAGACAACTTCAACAGCAGTGGAAGTAGTAGCTTGGATTTGACCATCACCAATTTGAGAAACAACATCTCTCTTAACCTTGGCAGCGGTTTCAACTGGGTTGATTGCAATACCGAAGGTTGAAGTGTAATCGGTGTAACCACCAGCTAAGGTAGCATCTGGAGTTAAAGTAGTCCATGCATCAGTTGTAATAACTGCAGCCATGGCAGCATTGGAGACTAAACCTAGAGCACCTAATAATGAATATCTGTATTGCATTTTTGTTATATGTGAGTTATAATTGATAAAAGCGAGAGTTGATTGTTTGATTGTTTGATAAAATAATTTGAAACTCAAGATCCCTATAGATCAAAAAAAAATTTAAACTATCATAATAATTTGTTGATGGGAAAAGTAGGGAAGAGGGTGATGTATTTATAATAATTGTGGAAGTTGTGGAACCATATGGGCAATAGTTGGTCAACCAGCCCCCTCTCTAATTGAATGACTAAAAATAGCTCTCTGTTATTCTCTCCTTGCACTTCGCGCATACAATAATAAAAGAGATCAAAATAAAACTTTCTCGGGTGTTGATGTGGGTAGTGTATAAAATACTAATTACTTGCATATTAAATTCCCGCTTCGAGGAAAAGGATAACATAAATCATTTAACTGGGTGAGGAAAAAGCCACTTTAAACCGGATCATCACACTCTCACCGCCTTCCTTTAAGCCTACTTTACTTCTCCTCTTCCTCCTCCTCCCTTTTTTTACCCCTGTAGAGTTGGTGGTGGTGGTGGTTTTTCAATTGTGGGTAGTGTTGGGTACGGATAAAAAGGATCATATGGTTCTATCTTAATATAAGTCATATTATATTGATTAGAAGAGACTGCTCTTTACAATTACTTTTGATTTGTCAGTAAAGTTAGAGAATTAATCATTCCATAATTAATTCGGAGCAATCGATAATCAATATTTGTAGTTCTTCTGGTCCAAGAAAGCTTTATCGGTAAATTAAAGTCTTTACTCTACTCATCCAACAATAGTGAGCTGGAAACGAAAACACTCCTTCGGATTTCTCTCTCTCCCACTTTTAATACCGGATTCAAGTTGCACTTGTTTAATCACTTTACTTACTGTTCTGTCTATTCATCATATTTAGGTAATGATGAACTTCTTAAATTGGATTAATTAGTAACATAGAGAGGCTGTTACTCTGATCCCAAAAAAGAAAAAATAAGCATTTTGCTAGGTAAGTTCGAACAACAGCCTTCTAAGTATTGAGTCTGACCATCTCACCACGCAAGGCCCTCAGACCACACCTTTAAAAAAAAAACTTACAAATTACATGGGATTGAATCAACTGAAATCATTTGAAGTCAAAGAAACTCGGATGAGATGATAGAAAGGCTAAAATCAAATCCTGTTTTGATCTTGACTACTTTCCTTATTTGATAACAATGTGTGGTGATGATGGCAACTTTTAATTACTCTTTTTTTTTATTTCCCCCCTTTCTCACGGGGGAGCCGCAGAATCACCTGAAATCTCTTCCCGATTTTAAATTCAAATAACCTCACTTCTTCTGGAAGAAAATTAAAGCCATATTTAGTCGGTAGTTCATGGCAAGAATTACCTCCCAATAACTTTAATTTAATGAACTAAAATATATACAAAACAAATATTATTTACGATTTGCGCTACCATAAAAATTTACAGGCTATATTGTCAATTTAATTTGTTACATTAGCAATCAACCCTGCCTCAGCTTCCAAAAGGTCACTTAACCCAGGGGGCGCCCATCAAATTTATCTTTTATTTTCCCCCCTGATAGTAGAGCTTTTGGTTCAAATGGGGTAAAAATAGAATCTTAAGAACCGGTCATGATGTGTTTACATTAATAATTTTGATCTGCCCATGCATTTAATTTATCAAAACAAGATAATTCATTGGTGTTTATCATTGGAAGGTAATCCGCCACATCTTGGGATCGGAAACTATTTTGATCGTCTTTTTTACACGCTATTAAATAAAATGCCCTCGGTTCGTTTAGAGCTTAAACTACTTTGGGTAATGTTGATCCAATTACTAGACTAGATAAATAAAAGAGATATTTTGATCCTCCTTTTTGAATCTATAATATCAAATAACTTCATATTTTTGTAATAATATAATTATCAATTCGAATAGTTTAATGTTAAAGTTATAGAATTTCAGGTGTCAATTGGGGCACCTCTCTTGAGCCTGCACACCCCTAAAAAGCACCAAAAAAAATTCCCGGCCCTATATAAATTGTATTACATATCAATTGCTCTGCCTCCACAAGTCCATAAATCCTAATTGTTGCTAAGGGAATAGTTTACACAGAGAGTGACCCTAATTCAACTTCTGCAATAAATTCATATCTCCCTTTTTGCTTTACTTTCCCCTGATCTTCCTCGGAAATTTTAGAGCGATATCGGTGTATTACTTGTTTGGAGTAAATAGACGTACCCATTTAGATGGCTACTATTTATAGACTTTTTTTGTTGTTGTTGTGTTTTTGGGGGTAGATGATTTTCCAAAAGAAACCTGGGGGAAAAATAATCTAACAACAATGTTATGTTGCATGTGTATAGTTTGTGTGAATGATCAATTTGATTCCGATTGTTATTGATTCTGATTGTTATTCTTACTCCGACTAAATGATAACTTCTAAAAGTAGCATTTTGTAATACTGACGTCAGTGAAAGGAGTCGATAGCTAAACATAAAAAAAAGGAAAGAAACTCGTTTATCTTTGAGATCTCGTTTAGCATATCTTCAACACTTTCCTTTTGATATTCAAATCTAGCTTTATGGAAATTCTCTAAGATTTAAAAAACTCCAGAAATATGGTATCATTAATAAAGTTATAGCGATGCGAAACTTCCCAAAACTGCTCAAAAAAATAAAAGACTAGCTTTGATCTAATTGTTTGCATAAGAAGATGGTTTGATCAACATCAAGCAATACCTATTACCCCATCACAGCTGAACGAGATAACACCAGTCATTAATCAAACACACATTGGATAAATTGTCTGCTCATCTCCATCACGACATTCTCGATGTCGCATCAAGCTTCTCTTGCATTGTCCCAATTAGGCAACTTGAATCATTTGATAAAGAAGAGAAGAAAGAACTCTTTAATTAAAAACTAAACAAGTTGCTTGCTTCCTTTTATTAATTAACGTGTTTCTTTTGCAGGTCTTTATAAGGATATATGTTCTTACCATGGTGAAACATGATATGAATAAAGACTTGAAAAGACTTGAGTATCTTTCACTATTGGTGCTATCTTCAAAAGATACCGAAAGAATTCCTAAGCTTGGAATAATAATACCCAATGATAATCTAAGGGACATGGAGTCTCAATTGAGTCCAATTTATTCAAAATTGGTAAAAGCATTTAGAAATTCAACACGAATATTTGGAATTGTGTATCTTACTTTAACTATTGCTTCTAAATTTATGGCTATAAAGAGAAAATCAATATTGAAATTATGCACTTCAGTTTCCCTATTGCTTTCAATTAATCCATTAGTGAAAGATTTAATTCTTTCATCATCATCCACTTCGTCATCAACAAAGTTACAAAAATATCTTAAATTACTCTTAGTGAATTTAATATCTAGTTTACCATTGGCAATATATCCATCCAGTCCTTTATTTCAAAAAAATTATCTTTCTATTTATCTTCTAATTTTACTTTTTGAACATGGGTATAAACTTTTAGAATCTTTAAATTCAAAATTGAATAACAAAAGACACTATTTAAAAGAATTGAATCAGTCATGGCTGATTTTCCCATTTTGTTATTCCATTATCTTTTCGGATTATTATTTGGCAAAAGAGAAATGTCCAAAATATTTTATTAAAGCATTGGATTATCTTAAAACAGATTTCAAATTGGATAAACATACATTCGTTACGAAATATATTCCTGAAAAACTATTAGGATCATTTAAGCTGGTTTATCCATTTTTACTTTTCACCAATGTTAAATCAGCAAAAGATTTTGATCATGAAATGATACTTGATGCATTCAAAAATTCAATTAAATTAATCTTTACAGGAATGTCTATATCATCAACTTCATTCTATTTGAATAAGATATCATCCAATACCCCATTCAGTAAACAGACAAGATTAAGATTGATTGGTGGATTAAGTGGATTAATTGCTCTTGTTTATAGGAATGAGAATCTTCGATCTGTTTGGTTATACCTTTTAAGAATGACAATGTTATCACATTTTCAAAAATTCAAATATAAGATAGATAAAGTATTAATGATTGTTAATTTAACCTTGTTATTGACCGTTAATGAAGTTTATAAATCAAATACACATTTGGATAATACTACAAAAGAAAATTCAGGTTTGAAATATTTACTCGATTATATAAATAAAGGTGATTTATTAGCCTAACAAACAACCATGATATATTAATTGATTATTAGATTTAATGAACTATTATTCTTTCTATTATATTTCCTTTTGATTCTTCAAGCTTGGAAAGTTTTAAAGTTTCAAAATTGTTAATTAACTGGAGTAAGTCCTTTAAATTTCCCTTTAAATATCGTAAAACGTTCAAATTTTCAAATGCATCAGCCACTTCCAATTGATGGTTATCCTTTAAATCTTCATTTATTATAACTATCAGTTTCTTTTCGCATCTTAGAGTATCCAAAATTGATCCTGTTCCAGCATGTGAGATAACCAACTGTGATTTTGATGTATAATTTGAAACCAATTGAGGATCAAAAGGTATACATTTGACCTTCAAACTTGATAGAGTGAATTCAAATACTTTGTTATTTTTCTTAGTTACTTGGCCAACCGAAAGACCATCAATACAACTTTCGATTAAGTCAACAGATTTATCACTTGATCCATATTGGATTACCAAACTGTCGTACTTCAAACTGGTCAACAGTTCAAGAAGCTCGGGATCCAACGAAAACCGAACCAGCTTCTCAAAGGTCACCGTAGCGCCTGTGGTAACCAACAACTGCTTCATATTGCTACCAAGTGGCAACGGTAATAGAGATCTAGCTAGAACAGATACTGTCTACAAAAACACATATGAAGTAAGAGCATCCCCCAGACAATATTTCAACGGCTTTTCCCGATTACATAACACAGCGACGATCCACTAAGACCGAGGAAATTTTCGATTTGTTTCCCCTTTTCACAATTTCAAGTGGGGGAATGGAACAAAGAAATAGACAGAGTTTGATATATATATATTGAAAACGCTGTTAAGGAAGTCTTCTAAGACGGAAAATACTCTATTCGTCTTAAATGGAAGATACTTTTTTATTCACCCCTGATTGCAGTTGAAGAGGATAATGTTTTATCATTATCAATTATTCTTCGCTTCTTATCTGATGTCCTTCTGTAGACGTAATATAGATCCATCCATGATTCCAACTACCTCTTTTCAACAATAACTGTAACTATTAAGTCCAATTTCAACTTCCCCATTTCGAATCATCGTATTGAAGACAAATGAGGAAAGAAATTTCAGAGAGCGGAATTCCCGGACTTAAAATAAAGCCAGTGAGAAGATCCGTTTTCTTCTAAATACTTTTCATTTGGCTTTTTTTTTCGGTGAAGAATATTGTAAATAATCTTCAAGTGTTGTTGAAGGCAAAAGAAGATACCACTTTACAGTTCAACTAGCAAGCAATCAGAAATATTTATCCTATTCATAAGATGTCGATTGATCCAGATTATAAGAATACAATCATTACCCATATGAATGCCGATCATGGATTGGCAATTGAAGATTATTTGGCTGTTTATGGTAATGTTAAGATCAGTTCAGATATTAAGTTCATCTTGATGACAGATATCGAATTGGATCATTTCACAATCTCTTATATGGATGGTACAAAATCTAAATCGGTTGATATTCCATTACAACCTCCTTTGAATAATTATAAAGAATCAAGGGATAGATTAGTTAAGATGGCCAAAGAATCATCTGAAAAGAGAGGCTATAAATATTATGCAGTTAAGAATTTATGTCTTCCTGAGACAAGATTTGAAATTGGAAACATTGGATTAGTGTCTGTTTGTGGAATAGGTGCTATTTTCCCAAAGGCATTTGATATAATTTTTACAGGATTATTCAATGTTTCGACATCAGTTTCAAATAGAATCATCTCTTGTAATAAGGTTGTATTTTGGACAACGATGGCGCTTCATGCTACTGAAATTGCATTTGTATTGTATCCACTTTTGAAAAAATACAGAGTTCCTTTAGAGAATAGATTTAAATACGCCGGATTATGTATGTTTGAAGGGATCTTTTTGATTAAAAGATTCAAAAGAATGATAGCTAAGCGTGAAACGTCTTCCCATTAGTATATAGAAAAATTTATAGATATTATAGAAAAAGCAAAACAAGAGTATCTCTTATTGCATAGAATAAAGACTAACGTATTTTTTATCACCCTTTTCATCAGTAATGGTTTTTGAACACCAGCTAAATAATGCACCATGCTCTGAAAGTTGTCGTTGCCTTTGCACTTGTCTCTTGTTACCATCCCCATCTTCTTCATCATCATCTTGATATTCTTTACCTGTTAGATTATCCAATTTTTTAACCTTATCTGCCCTCTTTAACAATAATTTATTTAATGTATCTCTCTTTTCCATCTCAAGTCTTTTAATGGTGAAATTCTTTCTCTTTCTTGATTGTTCCAACTTTCGTAGCTGTAATTCTTCTTCAGTATAATGTTTTTTCTTCATTGGCTCATTTGATAAGGCCATTAACTCTTTAGATTTCTGTTTCTTTGCAACAGGCAAGAGCTCTTCCTCTTCTTCTTCAGTTGTATCAAGGAATCTGGACCGTTGTCTCTCCGTCATCTTGGTTAGATCTGATGTCCCCAGCACTTCTTGTTCATCATCATCATCATCATCGTCTTCCTCCTCTCCACCTTCTAGTTCCTCCTCCTCTTCATCCTCTTCATCCAACTCGTCCCCAGCACCAGTATTCATGACTGCATCGGATGCAATAATACCATCTTCATCGTCAACTTCTTCATCGATCTGGTCATCATCATCATCATCATTGAAATCGTTCTCATCCGGCTCTTTGTATGATTTCACTTGTCCTCTTGATCTTCTGCCAGAAGAACTTACCTTAGGAGATTTGCGGGTGGATGATAATACAGATGAAGATGATGCGGTTCTTGAGGGTCTTGAAATCCTTGACTCTGTTGCAGTTGGTGGAGATGAGGGAATAGATGACTCAACTGGGGATGAAACATTGTTGAGCTGTTCTTTATCGTTGAACTTGAGTTTGATTGTGAGTCTTTTTGGGCTCGGTTGGGACAAAACCGGTTGAGGTTTCACAGGGGAAGAAGTTTCAATCTCAATCTCTTCCTCTTCTTCATCCTCATCTTCTTCTTCCTGTTCCTCTTCTTCTGGTAGATCTTCATCGTCATCCTGAACCTTCACCTCAAGATCATCATCTATTTCGTCTGGATTAAAGTCGTCCACCTCTTGTTCCTCTTCCTCCTCCTCATCATCCTCATCCTCATCCTCATCATCTTCTTCATCATCATCCTCATCATCTTCATCATCTTCATCTTCAACAACTGCTCGAGTCTTAACAGCCTTCACCACAGGGACCTGAGAAGGCTCCTCACTACCCTCGTCCTCCTCATCGTCCTCCTCTCCATCATCCTCATCATCCTCATCGTCTTCATCATCCTCATCGTCGTCTTCTTCTTCATCATCTTCATCGTCTTCATCGTCGTCGTCATCCTCATTTTCTTCACCTGCTTCATCATCATCCACCTCGTCCACCTCATCCAGAACTCGGTCATCTAATTCCTCTCCCTCTGATTCCAGAGTCTGCGCCACTGCTCTCCTTGCCATACCAATACTAATTGAGCCTTCTATCGAGCAATAATCTAATCCCTCTATTGTGAATGGACTGCGAAATCACTCACCGTGGTTACTTAATTATACCAGTAACAAGGAACCATCCCCTAATCTGTGTTACAGAAACCCTCTCACCCAAGGAACAGAAACAACCGTACACCAATCACACACCCCAACACATCTCTGCACCCCCCCTCTCCTTTCGCCCCCCTCTCTCTCTTCAACAACAACAACAACAACCAAACAAGGAACCCACCCACTCTGCCAACACTTTCCCTCTTCACTACTCTTTTTGCCCTTCATTATCAAAAGGCAGAAATCTGAATTGTATTGAAAAATTAACACACCCATCAATTAGATTGTCAGACGTGTAACCCCTTGTTTACTATTATTAAAGATAGTTACTTATATCCTTCAATAATAATAGTATCAATTATTATAATTATAGTGTCCCCCACTTAGGATAGAAAAACTTGCTTAGCTATTGGGTGTGACATACAGCAGAATATCTGGTTGTTGTTGTCCATTTTCAGTATAACACCAGAGCCACCCCCCCATTTGAAGTTTTACATTTCAGTCTCTTGATTTAATCCTAACGGTTTTACCAAAATTTTCAATTTCATATATTATGTCTGCAGATCAAAGAGTGGTGTCGTCCACCCATCAAAATGAACAACAACAGCATATATCATTGGCCGATGTGGATGATCAACTTCGGTCTTTACAATCTTCCACAGTTGTAGAAGAATCTTCTCATCATCACGAAGTTGTTGTTGATTCATCCCATCATCAATCATCCAATAATGGTTACGATCTTCCAAGTTCTCAACAGCAATATTTCAATTCCACTCAACAATATTATCCATACATCGATCAACAACAGCAACAATCCATAGAATCCCATAATTTACCAAAATCAAAGGATCATAAAAGTGTCGATAGTGATGATGATGGTAGACTGGACGGAATTAAAAAATGTAGTCGATGCAGAGTTAAAAGAGTCAATGAAGATGCAGATATGTTGATCAAATATCAAACTTGTATTGGTTGTAGAATGAAAAGAAGAGTTAAACAAAGAAAAGTTAGAACACCTTCAAAATTACCTAATTTATCAGATGATTGGAATAGATATCAAGAAAAAGTTAGTTTGAATTCTTCAGTTGATCTATTTCAACATAATTATAGAAATTATACAGATATTAACGTTTTCCCAAGGTATCAAAAGCATGAATTAACTGAAGAAATTGTTAAAGATATTTCAGAATTGGTTGTTAATAATTTTATAACACCTTTACAAGTTTTAACAGGTTTTAAATTTGCTGTTAGAGATCATCATAGGCCAAATTTACATGATCCAAATCCAAATAAATCAAAAAAACTTACTTGGATGTATATTTGTTCTCAAGATAGATTTAGACAACGTAAGAGTAGGAGTGAAAATAAGAGACAAGTTATTAATAAACTTAAAACTGAAGAATGTGATTCAAAAATAACTTTAAATTATGATTTAGTTACTGGAATTATTCAATTGAGTTATAATCATAAACATCATTCTCCATTCAATTGGAAAAAAGATGATAGTCATCCTCATATGCATTTTAGTTTACCAGATCATAATCAAAATTCTTCATCCCAAAATGATTCAACAAATCGTAAATTGAAAGATTCAGATGAATCTGAACTTTCAAATATCTTAAAGCAAGAAGGATTGGATACAAGTGAAATTGTTGAATTGGCAACTAGAGCTTCTCAACAGCATGTTGTTGTTGGTAGAAATAATAATCCAAATGATGTTGACGTTGATGATGATGTTGGTTCAAATAGTCAAGATCCAAACCATGATCAAATTTATGATATCCATCTTTTACATCATCAACAAATGGCTCAACAGGTTTATCAACATGGTCAGCTCTATCCAACTGGTTCTGATGTTGATGAAAAACAAGAGGATCATAGATCAGTTCAAAAAGATAACAGAGGTGTTCCAATGAGAATAACTGATGATGATGTCATTGATTCTGAATTAATGAGACAAAGTGAAGTTCATTAGTTAACTAAACCCCTCCCACATTTTTATTTTTATTTTTTGCTACATTAGTGTATTTTTATGTAAATTAAGACAAATTGAACATTCCCCCAATAATCATGGAGAAATCGGTCGAGTAAATAACAAACAATCAAAAAAAAAAGCAGGATGCCCTTATTTAAAATACGGGGTAAATGGAACAAGGATAAGGGAAGAACCCCGGATATGTGGGGATGAGCTAATTCGAAACGTTTAAAATAGATTTATTGGATGCTCAATGAAACTTATTCTGTCCGATTCGCACATTATTCAAATAATCTCGGAGAAATCGATAAATTACAAAGAATAAAATAACTAAGAGTGACTGAATTACAAACTTCAATACTTTTCAGAAAATCACACAATTCTTATTCTCGGATAATTATGGATAAAAAAAAAGCACTCAAACATAGCAATCTATCTAATTACAACTTAATTAGAAGTAGACAAAAATGACAAAAATTAATAAAAAAAGAGGGGGTGGAGCCGGAAACGAGGGGTGCGGTACACACATACATTACCCCTCCATCCTCGTGGATGTTTGTGGATCAAAGGTAAGCAATCAGGGGGTGCAAGGGGTGTGAGAATACAAACCTAGGGCAAATAACAGGTTATGATTATAATTATGATCAATATCAGCCTACATGGTTTAATTATTTGTATCACTTGGTAGAATATATAATTAATCATTGAACAAAGTTGAGGATGGGAGACAAGGGATAATTCAGGACAAAGAGGGGTAAATTCAGATTTCAAAGGGGAAATAAACAACGGAACGAATGTCGATTTATGGAGTGGTTCGGTTAATTTTTTTTCATGTCTCTTTTTACTTTATTGCGTTACAAAGTGCGATCGATTGAACTTTATTGGTAAAACAGGTG
This sequence comes from Ogataea pinus, assembly GCA_030567935.1. Lineage (NCBI taxonomy): Eukaryota > Fungi > Ascomycota > Pichiomycetes > Pichiales > Pichiaceae > Ogataea > Ogataea pinus. The sequence continues at coordinate 607,092 of JAJLSY010000007.1, read as the reverse complement.
TTTCAGCCTCGTTGTCGAGGTCGGGGCGGATAGATACTTGTTTTTGGAAGTCTTCACGGAGGTGGATGGCAATAGGTGTAAACTCCGCAACCGTTCTGACCAGACTCCGGACTATCTAGCAAGTGTTTAATCTGCTTTGTAATTACCCATTTACTTCCCATATATTTCAAAACCCTTGGGATTGAGAAAAAAATGGAAGCAAGTAATTGCTTTGAATGATCACAAATCAGACAGACCCTTAGCTCCGTTGTTCAATTTGTGCTATTCTGTGACACATAACTTCTCCCACCCCTAGAGAACACCCCCATCTCCCCAGGTCCCTCCTACCCGATCCCACCCCCATTGGATCTTTACATTCCTCGTAGATTCGCACACTAAAAGTGAAAAAAACAACAAATAAGAATATTAGATGGGAAGGGTATTTGGACTATTGGGTTACAAATTACTGAGAAATAGTTCACCAAGTTTCTATCCAAACTGCCACGAAAGGAATTCCAGAATCTACTCATCAATTAGTAAGAAACTCTAGAAGCGATGTATAGATTCCTTTTGTATTAATAATAGCTCCACTGGTATGTACAGCCGCTCTTAAGTTTAAAGACCCATTTTCCATCTCCTTTTATTCTTCTATAAACAGACATTCAGCCCAATTAAACAGTCGTACTAACCGTTGCCCCACCTCTTTCCTAGCATTTCATGTTCCCTTCCGGTATCCCTCTCTCTGTGTAACTATGTATTCTCCTACCCACCGACCCTTCTAAACGCCGTTTATCCACTACGCTCAACATCCATCTTTAACGGGTGTTGTGGGGAACAAAACCCACCCAACCGATAAATGTTTCTCTTCAATGAGATCTTTCAGCTTCTGATTATCTATCTAGTGGTGAAAAATAATGGTTTGTCGGTCTTCAATTCCGATTTTTCCCCTAGAACTTTCTACACCTTACTATTTTGACTTTCTTTCATCTTATAAATAGACCGTGTTCTTCCACTTTTATAATTCCTTCTCCTTTTTGGCTACTTCTTTTCTTTCTTTTTATTATTATCACCTGTTAAATAAACTATTAAATAGACTAAAATGGCTTCAACAAAGTTATTCTCATCATTGACATTCCCAATCATTAACAAAACTTATCAGCAACCAACTGGTTTGTTCATCAACAATGAATTCGTTGATGCTAAATCTGGTAAAACTTTTGCAGTTACCAGTCCAAGTACCGAAGAAAAATTAGTTGATGTTCAACAAGCTGGTGAAGAAGATGTTGACTACGCTGTTCAATCCGCTTACAAAGCTTTCAAAACTTGGAAATTCGAATTGCCATCAGTGAGAGCTAAATTACTTTATAAATTAGCTGAATTATTTGAAGAACATAAAGATACTTTAGCTCAAATTGAGTCTTTAGATAATGGTAAAGCTTTACACTGTGCTAAATTCGATGTTAACTTAGTCATTGAGTACATTAGAAGTTGTGCTGGTTATTGTGACAAGAATGATGGTAGAACCATTAATACTGGTCCACATTATTTGACTTATACAAAGAGAGAACCATTGGGTGTTTGTGGTGCTATTACACCATGGAATTTCCCATTGATGATGTTTGCTTGGAAAATTGGTCCAGCCTTAGCAACTGGTAACTGTATTGTTTTAAAGCCAGCTTCAGCCACTCCATTATCAAACTTGTATGCATGTACTTTAATTAAGGAAGCTGGATTCCCAGATGGTGTTGTCAGTGTTATTCCTGGTTCTGGTAGAGGTTGTGGTAATGCAATCTTGAACCATCCATTGATTAAAAAAGTTGCCTTCACTGGTTCCACTGAAGTTGGTAAAACCGTCATGACTGAATGTGCTAAATCCATCAAGAAAGTTACTTTGGAATTAGGTGGTAAATCTCCAAATATCGTTTTCCAAGATTGTGATATTGAAAAGACTGTCCAAAATTTGATTACCGGTATTTTCTTCAACGGTGGTGAAGTTTGTTGTGCTGGTTCAAGAATCTACATCCAAGCTACAGATGAAAAATGGTACAATGATTTCCTACAAAAATTCAAAGCTGAAGTTGAGAAATTGAAGGTTGGTAATCCATTTGAAGAAGGTACTTTCCAAGGTGCTCAAACAACTGATGATCAATTCGATACCGTTTTAGATTTCATCAAGGCTGGTAAAGAAAGTAACTTGAAATTATTAACTGGTGGTGAAAGAATCGGTAGTAAGGGTTACTTCCTTCAACCAACAGTCTTCTATGATGTTCCACAAAACAGTAAATTGACCCAAGAAGAAATCTTTGGTCCTGTTGCTGTTGTTTTACCATTCAAATCAATTGATGAATTGGTTGAAAAGGCAAATGATTCAGACTTTGGTCTAGGCTCAGGTATCCATACTGAAGATGTTAACAAGGCTCTATACATTGCTGATAGACTTGAGGCTGGTTCTGTTTGGATTAACACTTACAATGACTTGCAACAAAACACACCATTCGGTGGTTACAAGCAATCCGGTCTTGGACGTGAGATGGGTCTTGAAGCATTTGACAACTATGTCCAAATTAAGGCTGTCAGATGTAAGATCACCGACCCAAAGATCTAAGCTAATTAAAAAGCCCTTGTATACAATCTATTCTCTATAACTTTTTTATCTATGGCCCCCAAATATTTATGATTTAAGGTATATATATCTTTTTGGTAGCAAATGTAATATTATCGACGCACAGTAATCGACGCTCTTTCTCAGTCTCTGCGTCGATTTCTTCCAGACTGGATTTGGTTCAAAATGTACCCTTTCAGACTAAAGATGGATCTAGAGCTTATTTATTCCGATTCAATTGAAAGTTAATCGGTATCTCAACATGGTTCAACAACTATCCCTATATTCCACCATTCACAGCTCTCAGTTGCAAGTGTTGAAGATAACATTGGAGTCTTTGACGGGGATGAGACCTCAGGATCTCTCTCAGCATACAGTTATTCTCAAACCAAAATATCCTTTCAATCCACAACAAGAGGCGGGAAAAATCAACCAAATAGAATCATACCGTATACGAATGACGAGAATTTGGGATCTTGAGAGTGATGAAGCTGATTCGCTCAAAGGAGAACCATTAATTCCACCACCGGCTCCACTTTTGAATTCTACAAAGGATGAGTCGATTTGGACATTGCAGTTATCTGATATCCCAGCAGGAGGGAAAGGATCTGTGCTTATTCAAAATCTGTACGAGGCTACGATATATAAGACTGACGATATTGGAGGATATATTGATGAATTAGGGTACGTTCCTGAGGTTGAGTATTGGAGCCATGGCTGGAGATTCTATTATAATGATGTGATCATTGATGTCTTCCGATTATGTATCAAGGATCCAAAATCAAACCCAATTAAGTTAGACGCTGGTGATGGTGATTCAAAGATGGATGATGTTACTGAAGAACCGACCGGAGATGATGGCTTGATTCCGTTGAGTCTACTTGATAAATCAGGCCAATACCAGATAAAATGTTATGTGAACGTTGCAAAATTGAATGATTTAGATAATGCCACACGAGGTGCAAAGCAGCTAGAAAATTTGAAGAGTGAATTGCATGGTTTTATCGAGCTTGGGGTTGTTGATAGGATCAGTATGGATAGCAGGGTGAATTCCAGAATTACAAACTCCGGAGTGAAGGCTTGAACGAAAGAGAGAAAAAGAAATCCGTTTTGAAATTAACATTTTTTATTTATTTCTTTGTATTTTATAATTTACAATCAATGTACACCTTATAATACAAGATCACTACTGTAGACAGGGAGTCCAGATACATTACAATCAAACTCAACATCAGGACTCACGACTTCTTTTCCATCAGCCTGTAAATCGATAAGCTTTTGGAATTGTTCAATGCTAACTGGAGTCACGCTCAGTCTACCTCTTTTCAACAAATATAAGTCATCAAATTTACCACCTTCCTTCAATTCACTTAATGTAATCTTCCTATTCAAGATACAAGTAAATTCGACATCGGGACACCACCATCTAGGAACTTCAGGAGTTGATTTTGGATCAAAATATGCAGATTTTGGATTGAATTGTCTCCTATCAGGCTTAGCTTCAGGACTAAAAATCTTAGCCAGTCCAACAATTCCTGGGTTTTTGCAATTTGAATGATAGAATAAACAAATGTCATCTTTTTTCATTTGAATCAAATTATTTCTAGCCTCGTAATTACGTACCCCATCCCAAGGTTCGTGTTTAACATCTGCAAGATCCTTAATTGAAAACCTAGCATCGATTCCAGTCTTGGGATCAATTCGAGTCTGGGGCTCTGATTTAACCAACCAATACCTACGGTTCTTTGAATCGGGTTGGAAAACAGGTGGTTTTGAAGGTGGTGGAGGATGGACAGTTGGCGGACTTTGAGACGATGATGATGGTGATGATGATGCTTTTGAAAGTACCTGTTTAACTACTGATTTTGAAGCCTTTGTTGATTTAGCCTTCACCACTGCCATCATAAAAGTTGGTGAGAATATAAATGACTCCGATAGTTTAATTTGATTCAAGTCAATTGCCTGAATAAATGATTCATTTACGAGGTGCTTGGATGGTAGAGATTTGGATGGACTTTAGCAATTTGCTGATCTCGGGGATTGTGGTGCGAGCGAATTAAAGATATTTGGTGGTTATCGGAAATCATTGCATTATTTTAGTGGAGGTAGGAAGTGACAATCATTAATATAGAAAAGAGGAAGAGAAGAAGAAAAACAAGGGCTAAAATTGCTATGCATTAACTAGTGTACAAACATAAAAATAAATTAATAGTAAAAGTCTTCATTAACATCGATAATATTTGACTTATCAATAGTATCATAATATTGTTCATTCAGGTCATCAAAATCTTCAAATTCAATTTCTTCGTCTGATTCTTCTTCTTTTTTAGGTTTCGGTTTTTCTGTGCTCGAATACCCATTGCTTTGCATCCCATTGATTGGGTCAAGAGAGGAACTCTGTGGTTTTGAAATACCACCTTTCAACAAGTCGAGTAATTGATTTGAAGCAAAATTGGAAGACTGTTCCTGCTTTGGGGTTGATAAAGCTGCTCCATTTTTTAAAATATCAAGCAGACTGTTCCCATTGGACAAGGCAGATGGCCTCTGTTCACCTGAAGGTTTATATGAAGTTGGAACAGTATGGATTCCAGTATCTGGATATAATGTTGGTTGTTGCTGGGAGGAGGAATTTTCCGTTGACAAGGTGTTTGCTTTTTTAATCATACCCAGAAGATCAGATGCAGCGGATTGTGGAGCCAATGAGGTATTGATACCATTTGATCGTTGATCATTGCCATGCAAGCTTCCATTCTTTAATAAACCTAATAAGCTCTTGGAAGGATCTTCAGCTTTCTTATCGGCAGGTATCTCCAAAGCTGGCGCCTGTGCCACATTTGCAGGGTTTTTCAACAAACCGAGAAGTTGAGCAGAGGGGTCTTGATCTCTCTCCTTTGACTTAGGTCTATGTAACAAGCCTAGAATTTCATCTTTAGGGTTCATCTCATTTGAAGTTTGAGGAACTGGTAGTAGTGCCGATTTTGGATTCTTTAGAATGTTTAACAGGTCTGAAGATCCATTGGCCGAAGGAGAAGGCTGTTCTGGTGACTTCAACAAAGACAGAAGACTTGATGCAGTAGACCCATTATCCTTTTCTTTGGAGCTAACAGGAAGAGAAGCACTGACAGCTTCATTCTTGGCTTGGAGAGGTGCCTTTAGCATACTTAATAAGTCTGCAGCACCTGAAGAGTTACCCAGCGAAGGTGACGATGATGATGATGTCGAAGGCAAAGATGATTTGTCATTCTTTAATAAATCTAGAAGCTCTGATGTAGGAGCAGGAGATGCAGATCCTGGACGTTTTAATATTGTAACTTTCTTAACTGGTTTGACCACTTCCAGTTGACTCTCTGTACCATTTGTTGGCTTGATAGAGTTTTCAGAGTGATCAGGTATTGCTTTGTCTGTCTGTTTCGAAACGACTGCGTCTGGATCACGTTTCAAAATAGTAACCTTTGTTTTCTTTGGAGTTGGTGCAACATCAGGGGATCCATTGGCATATTTGTCAAGTAGACCTTTTAAGAAGTTTCTGTTTTTATGTTCAAGTTCGTTGTGTACCTGAGGTGATTTTGGCTTTTCTGCAAGAGGACCAGAAGTTAAGATATTCAATAATTCTTTACTATTTGCTTCTTTTGATCTTCTATTTGCAAGGGAGAAACTTGGCTTGCTGAAAGTAGATGGAGCAGGGGCCAAGAATTGCTTTCCATGAGGGTCATCAAGGGTAGAAGTTTTGTCTGATATCTGTGCTGATTGATCTTCTTCTTTCAGCTTGTTCTTTTCATGAACTTGATGATGAGAAGGGGATGTGACTGTAGGAGGAAGAGGGAACATAGGTGGTAAACTCATATTTGGAGGAGGTTGAAGGAATGGATTGAACATCGGCATCATGAATGGAATACCTGGAACAAATCCAGAACCTGAACCGAATTGTTGAGGATGGAAAAGGAAAGGATATGAGGAGAATTGTGGAGGAACCATGGAAAGTGGTGGTTGATTTTGAAATTGCATTGGGTGAAGAGGAGGGAAATTAGTTGCAGGTTGAATATGGTGGTTGTCCTGGGTGACAAGACTTGGTTGTCTTGTTGTACCAACTTTTTGAAGCATATTGAGTAATTCTCTACCTGGATCGAGTTGTTCTTCCAATTCCTTTTCAACTTCTTTATCCAAACCAACACCCAAAATCTTCTTCAATTGAATAGTTGCCTCCTTCTTCAATTCTTCTTCGTTTCTTAATGATTTCTTTCTGGAAATATAGTTTTGTAATGGTTTTAACATTTGGGCAACAAGAAAATATTTGTTATGTTTACCAGAATCACAAGCTTTTGTAACTTGTTTGATAGATTTCCATTCAATAGCTGCGATTTCATTTTTAACTTCTGGACTGAAAACGGTATCTTCAGATACTCCCTTAATGGTATAAATTTTATAATTTTTACCTCTAAAAGTTCTCTCTATGTATTCTTCTTCATCAATTAACAAAGAGCAATCAAATCCAGTTTCTTCTTTCACCTCTCTAATTGCACATGAAACATCTGATTCATCCTTGGAAATTTTACCCCTTGGAAATGACCATGAAGAACTTTCAACACCTCTAAGTAAGAGTATTTTATCCATCTTTTCATTCAGCAAAGCACAACCTCTAACAGGAATTGTTGATTTATATATTCCAAATCTTGCCAATGCATCATTTGGATCACCCCATTTCCAAATCATTGGACACTGTTGCAATATTTTAGTTGTAAATTGTTTCATCTTCATCGAGGGTAATAGAGAATTCAAAGTTCTAACGTAATCTTGATAGAACCAATGTGCTTCTTCCAATTGGAAGAAGACTCTTTCCATCGAGGAAAGATCCTCAGCTGGACAATTTATCACAAACCTTACCAACAGATCTTCAAGGATTCTTTCCAAAGGTTGATCGGCGAATCCGTCTCGTAGATTGATGGACATTATTATTATAGTAAAATTTCTTGATGCAAAAAAGTGTGTGTCATAAAACTGTTAAAAAGAATATCTGTTATTTGACCAATGGTATGATTTTTAATTAAATGGTTTCTAAACAATAAAGATAATAAAACTACTTGCTGTGATTGCCCCATCAACTAACTTACTCCCTTCGTCTTCGGTTTGATGTTTGTCTCACTCTTTACTCAAAGTGAGAAAATCTGAGTGGGTGCTGTCCTGGCACGTGATGTTGAAATGGCAGATCACTCAATGTTAGTGAATTCGGTATGTCTGTCAAGAAGCAGTGGGCTATATGGACTATTGAACGAAAGAACTGGTTGAGTTAAACTGATACAAAAAGATAATAAGTCCAAAAAGTAAATTCGTTTGATGACAATCAACTAAAATTGGCAAAAAAGAAATGATCGTCAGCTACAGGATTCGAACCTGTGCGGGCAAAACCCAAAAGATTTCAAGTCTTTCTCCTTAACCGCTCGGACAAACTGACAGACTTCTTGAAGGGGAACATGCGTTCGTGAAGTCATAGTTCAATAGTGCCAAAAAACAGATTCCGAATTTTTTTGAACTTTGTGAAGGTGATTTCATCTGAAATCATCAAATATTAAACTATATTTCTGTAAATATTCATTAAATTGAAGATGAATTATGTTTCAGAAGAGATCGTATTCGTTGGGTTTCTTCATTTTCTTGTTTAGACGACTCAAAATATATCGGCTTTTCTTCAAACTGAGACCTTTTCTATTATCTTCAAATATCCCTAAGATATCTCAATTTGCTGAACATTCACTTGATCCTACTTTTTTTTTTTGATTTACACTTTAAATGAGTATATCTCCATCCACCACTTGAACCTTGCAGTAAATTCCACTCACTAATGTTAATTAAATTGTAGGTACATGCTACGCTGTGAATTCTACAAATCGTGGATGATAAGAAACTCCGAGCGCGCTTATCAGCTCAAGCTCTAAGCCATAAAAGATTTCCTAGAACTCAATTCGATTTCCGAAAAAATAGGGGAAAAGAAGAAACGTCTCTGCTCTGAGTTCAAAGATAAAAAGTTATCTCCTCTTTTGTCGTGATTACTCTAATTGCGAGAAACTCCGATCATTGGTCAGATCTCAAATCTCTTATCTTCAATTCGCTTAGGAAAATAAATCGAGGTTCTTATAGTTCTCCTCCGGCACTATTAAATTGGCATCTCAGAAGACATACTCACCAGTTAAGTTTAACTCTTGACATAACAGAGATTACAATAAAGAATGCTATCGATCAACGAAAGAAAATATCCCATTCCTCTTAAAGAGAATGGACTTGTTGAAGACTATGAGACTGGATCTCATTCTTATGATATCCCAAAGAAGACAATTGATCTCGAGGTTGAAGACTTCAAACGAAAGTTGATGGCAAAACCAACCTTCAATCCAGATCTTAAATTTGACGTCTTAAAGCATTTCATATTTAAGGATGAATACTACGAGACAACCAAGGTTCTAACCTTGGATGATTTAAAGATGACTAAACTCAGAACCAAACCATTCACTCAGACAGGTGCTGTTCATCCATTTCCATTACTTTCCCAAGAAGCAATTGATATGGTCATGTGGGAGTCTTTACAGGTTGAAGTCTTAGAAAGATGGGGGCGTTTACCAAATTTATCAACAGATGCAACAAGACTTGATTTCCACATTGGTGGCCATTTAAAAGACTCATGTCCATTTTCATGGGATCTCTTCAGTTGTCCAAAGTTGTCAGAGATAGTTTCAAACTTTATTGGGGTTAAAATGGGTCCTATCTATGAAACGGAAAAATGTCATTTGAATGTGAGTTTGGCATCATTGGATGAAGATGAAATCAAAAAGATTCCAGTATCCAAAGATGATATGAATGCAGAGTTGAAACTACAAGATGCAAACAGAGCTGAAGATATTCCTTCAACTTTAGGATTACATTTCGATTCAATTGAGCTCTCAATGGTAATAATGATGGATCTTGGGGATGAAGCCGTTGGAGGTGAGACTGTTATTATTACAGGTGATGAGAAGACAGCACGTATTCCAGACCCAAAAGTTGGTTATGGGACCTTAATCCAAGGTATGAATTTGAAACATGTTGCAAGTAAACCTGTTTCAAACTCAAATAGGATTTCAGCAGTTGCTAGTTTTGGATTAGCAGGACCTGAAGTATTGGATGATACTCGAATGACATCGGTGAAGCCTTCAGTTTTACCAAGAACTCAATGTGACCAATACTATACAGAATGGTTTGACTTCAGATTTAAAAGATTGGAATCTCATTTGAGATGGTTAAGGGAGCAGGCAGATGAAAAGTACAAAAAAGGTGAAAAATTCGATCAAGTTGCAATGATCAAAGCGTGTGAGGATATTGAAAAGTATGTTCACAAGAGTTGGATTGAGATGGAGGCAAATGACAATTCTCCATATCCTCCCCCATTCTTCAGTGCTCCCTATTCCGAACTTCCTGAATGGGATTGAAGAAGAAATAAATAAATTGTATACCAATAAAAACTAAGAGATTGAAAAACAGACCCCGATGAGCGAAATTTTCCGAGCTTTCAAAACAAAGAAGAAGGTAGTATTGATGCAAAGCAGCTATCGTAATTTATCTAGGTGAAGTGAAATAAACCAAAATAAAACTCTCCACTTAACTCCACCCAACCCCCGCTTCTTAAGCAACTTGCGAGGTAATCCGATCCCCTTATCGCTCACACCTGCAGATCTGTGCTTCCCTTATCGCGCATCTGAAAACGTGATTATTAACTGTGATTTAAACCGTTACTGATTCCCAACTTCCGATTAGACTACCGGAAGACACTATACAAAAAATCAGTCACCCTGTTTCAATCAAGACTCAAGAAAAAATGCTATCAATTGATGACTTATACTATCCTCTTCCTTTAAAGGTGAATGGATTAGTTGAAGATTTTGATTCAGGCGCACATGCTTATGATATTCCACAAAAAACAATCGATCTCGAGATTGAAGACTTCAAAAGAAAGTTGATGGCAAAACCAACCTTCAATCCAAATCTTAAATTTGACGTCTTAAAGCATTTCATATTTAAGGATGAATACTACGAGACAACCAAGGTTCTAACCTTGGATGATTTAAAGATGACTAAACTCAGAACCAAGCCATTCACACAGACAGGTGCTGTTCATCCATTCCCACTCTTATCACAGGAAGCAATTGATATGATTATGTGGGAATCATTACAGCCTCAAGTTTTGGAACAATGGGGTAGATTACCAAATTTATCAACTGCTGCAACTAGACTTGATTTCCATATCGGTGGTCATCTTAAAGATGCCTGTCCGTTTTCTTGGGAGCTTTTCAACTCTCCAAAATTATCAGAGATTGTATCCACCTTTACAGGAGTTAAAATGGGACCTGTCTATGATACTGATAAATGTCATTTGAATGTAAGTTTGGCATCATTGGATGAGAATGAGATTAAACAAGTTCCAATCTCAAAGGACGAAATGAAAGCACAATGGAAACAACAGAATGAAAACAAAGCTGAAGAGATTCCATCCACTTTAGGATTGCATTTTGATTCTGTTCAAATTGCCTTTGTTATAATGTTGGATATTGGAGATGATGCAGTTGGGGGTGAGACTGTTATTGTTACAGGTGATGATAAAACAGCACGTATTCCAGATCCAAAAGTTGGTTATGGGACCTTAATCCAAGGTATGAATTTGAAACATGTTGCAACTAAACCAGTTTCAAATTCCAATAGGATTACAGCAGTGACTGGTTTTGGATTGGCAGGTCCTGAACAACTTGATGATGTTAGGATGACTTCTGCAAAGCCATCAGTTTTACCAAGAACTCAATTCAGTCAGTATTATACAGAATGGTTTGATTTCAAATTTAAACATCTTGAAGCACATTTGAGATGGTTAAGGGAACAAGCAAATGAAAGGTACAAAAGAGGTGAAAAGTTCGATCAAGTTGCAATGATCAAAGCGTGTGAGGATATTGAAAAGTATGTGCACAAGAGCTGGATTGAGATGGAAGCAAATAACAATCCACCGTATCCACCTGCATATTTTGGGGTTCCTTACTCAGAGTTACCTGACTGGGATCAGAAACTCAGTCCTTGACTTCCGGGTAAGTCATTAATTGCTATTTACTATCGTACTTAAATATATAAAAACACCAACTAAATCAAAATTCTGCTGCCACGAAATTTTCCAGGCTGTGTAAAGTCCACCATTCAACATCTTCAACTCCAACACCGCAAGTATGGGTCGGTGATTGATCACGGCAAGTAAGAAGAAGAAGAAGTAGTAGTGCTAGTAGTAGTAGTAGTAGTAGTAGTAGTAGTAGTAGTGAACGAAGATCGTGGTATTGGAGTAAATACAAATCATATATAACCACCGAGAATGAATGGAATGGATCCAAAGATACAAGTGGAAGTTGATCCAACTGAGGATACCGAATGGAATGATATTTTAAGATCCCATGGAATCATACCCGAAAAGGAGAAAGATCCAACTGAGGAACTTGAAGAGGCATTATCTGAAGCTGTTTCAAGGCAGCATGAGAACCGACTTGAAGGTAAGACCCTTGATGAATTGGATGAGCTTGAGGATGACGAAGATGAAGAATTCCTACAGATTTACAAAAATAAGAGATTTGCAGAATTACAAAAACTGAATCAGGAGTCTAAATTTGGAAGTGTTTATCATGTAACTAAGCCTGAATATAAAGATCAAGTCACTGATGCATCTAAGGAATCATTTGTCTTTTTGCATATGAGTCTACAGAGTAATTTACAATCGAGATTGCTATCTTCATTGATGATTCAACTAGCTTCAAAATTTAAAGAGATTAAATTTGCCGAAATACCAGCTAATAGAGCAGTTGAAAATTATCCTGAGTCAAACTGTCCAACAATATTGATCTATAAAGATGGTGATGTAGTGAAACAATTCATCACATTGACTTTGATTGCTGGAAATCAAACAACTTTGAAAGATTTAGAAGGTGTACTATGTGAAATTCAAGCTGTTAAGAATACAGATTCAAGATTGATTGTCAATCAACAGGAGGATGAGGATTTACAAGAATCACATAGGCTGAGATTTGAAAAGAAATCCCTGAGGGGAAGACAACAGAGAGAAAGTGATGATGAAGATGAAGATGATTTTTTCGATTAAGTTATATGAATGTATAAAAAGGAATAATAATAGTAATAAAAACGAAACAAAAAATAATAATAAAAATAAAACTTCAAACAAAAGAAGTTTTCTTGTAATGCATGAGTATATGGTATGAGGAGAAAGTGGGTTTGTGAAAGGGGATGGGGGGAAAAAACAGCTATGAGAATTCATGGATGATATAGTACAATAAATAAGCATTTGATTTCAAAACTTCTTCTTGAGAAACTTTTGTAATTTTGGCATCATCGAATTTGAACCAATAGCCATCTCTATTTTTAACCATTGAAATATAATGACCTGTATTAACTGATCCAAAATGACAAACCACACCAAACAATTCATAAACATTGGTACCTATTTTTTTATTTGGTTCATTATCTAACAATGTATATTTTGAAAAATCAAGCATTGCTGGAATTTCAATAAGTGAATCAATTTTAACTGAACTACTAACCAGATGTTCGAATCTTTTCAATTGAATAACTAAAGTTATTGGTAATTTTTTAATTTTCAATTGTTTTATAACTTCTGTCTTTTTATCACATTTGATACAACTATACATTACATCCAATTTTTCAGGCCTTGTAAACCTATCAAGACAGTCAGTTAATGAATTTATTGAATTTTCTCCTCCCCCATTTAAAGCTTTTGATTTTTCTTTAATTTCTAAAGAAAGATCAAGCATTGGATCAATTGTAATTCTAACATCTCCACATTTTGTACATGTTAATGAACTTTGTAATTCACCTGCAAATGTATGATGAGTTATACAATCACAATTTTTCGAATGTGATGAATCTTGTTGTGATGAATGCTTAATTTGCCTCTTTTTGGTATCTGATTTATGCAATTGATGCAATAAGAATTGCCAAAATTCATGAGCATCTTGTTCTGAATAACCTGCTAGAGATCTTTTAACTTTCCAAGAAGCAGTTAATAATGCAGTTGGACCATAACCTGATGTACTTGTTGATGTATAAAAGTCTTGAAACATATCGTTAACACAGCATGAAAGACAATGATCTGGTTGTTTTTTACAATCCAAATGTGAGCCACTTAAATAATAATCTCTAATGAAAGGATTATGAATCATTGTTTGTAATACAGAACTCATAAAACATGTTGAACCCATATTAATGAAACCTTTTAAACCTTTGGATGCTTTAAAAGTTGGTAATCTTGAATCCTTTAAGATTAACTCATTTTTTGAAATATCATGTTCATTTTGATAAATTGGTAAACCTGGATAACAATTTGATAAATCATTCTTTGTAATTTGATTAATTCTAATTTTTTCTAATATTGGATCACTTACAAAATCACCACATTTAAAACAGATCAAATTCCCTAAATTTGAATCAATTCCAAATATATGACCGGATAATTTTGCATGTTTTAAACCATGATTATTCTTTAAACAGCCAACATTGGGACACTGTAAACACATATAAATTGAAGAACCACCAATTGAACAATCTTTACAATTCAAAACTTTAGATTTCAAATCAATTAAATCTCTATGCTTTATCTTATTACCATCTTTAGTTAAATATAATCTATCATCATTTGGTAATGTTGAGGATATAAGACAAATTTTAATTCCAATCCCATAGGCTTTTAAAACCATATCCAAAGCTGAAGATGACAAAACTTTTTTCAAATGTGGACAGGAAGGATATGAAGTATAGGTTGATTGATCCTCATTTTGAAATAAATTAAGATTGGCGGATAAGGATGGTGATGATGTATCTGGAGATGGAGTGTCCTGTTTCAAATCGGCAAAAGGCGATGAGAGTCTTGAAGGTGTATGCTGCCTACCATTTTTCAGCTTCAATGGGGAAGAAGATCTTGAAATCTCCTGCGTTGTGCTATTCCTGGTAGACATATATATATATAAATATATGTATATTCAGCTATAAGTAATATAACCCTTTGTCAATCTTGAAATCTCTAAAAAATAAAATCTATCCCACTAAAATGTTCAAAGAACAAGCTAAAAAAAACCTCCCCGTGACAAAAAAAAAAAGGACAAACTTCCCCGAACAAGGAAAACGAAGACAAAAATGGAACCCAAAAGGAGATCAATCACAGAGTATTGGGATAATTGATGCAATAATCTATAACAGAACAGGATGGTAGCAATGAAATGACAGGATCAACTCTTCAATACCAGACAAAACCCACTAGATCAAGCAAATAGAACTCGTCTCAAAAAGAGGAATCGAAAATCGACGCCAAAAATATATTTCTAAGCAATCGACGCGCGTCGCCGCCCCAAACATGGGGATAAGCTATTATGGGGGCAGAAAGATAGCAGGGGGTAGCAAAGGATGAATCAGTGTTCTTTAAGAGAATAAGTATATATAGGAGAATTAGAAGATAGGAGAGAAGAGACAAGCTAAGAATAGAAGATAGAAGAAGAAGAAGAAGGAACAAAAAAAGAAAAAAGCAGAAGAGAAAGAGATAAGGGATCAATTTGATCTTTTCTTATCTTGAGTGGAGGTGTTTTGGTTGGTGGTGGTGGTGGTGGTGGTTGATTTTTTTGTGATCTGAGGTAGTTTAATCAATCTCAAATATCCAACGATTGAAGTCTTCAAGGAGAATAGAATATTTTTCAATGCTGGTGGAATGAATGGACTAGTTGATATGAATTGGTTCAATTGTGCATCATACATTGAGACCAATTGTCTTGTATAGTTACTTTGATCGAATCTTAATTTATTAAAGATCACAACTGAGATAAACAACCAGATATTTTTTAATGATTCAGTTGAAAAAGATCTATAGATAATCAAGAATAAGATTACTTTAACCATTGGAATCAAAAAGGTCATAACTAATAAAAGTTCCATATTTGCAGCAAATAAGAAGATAGCTTCATTGTATTTGGTCAAATTTGATGAAATTAATGATGATAACTGCTGTCTCTTTGGTAATCCAATCCAAGGTAATGAATTAAGAACTGAAGCTTTGAAAAATGTTAAAGAATGATACACTGCAAAAATGGTGAACGAATTCAATGTTGAACTAGGCAATCCTTTTAAACCGTTTGAAAAAATTCTGAAATTCAAAGCTAATAATAAATACTGAACGTTATCATCTCTGATTAAATTCAATCTGAAAGCTTGACTGAATAAGAATGAAATAGGTTTTGATTTATAAGTTTGTCTAAGAACAATTGAATATGTGATAATTGCAGAAGAGACGGTTAAGTTATAGTAGAATTTACAAGATGAAGGAGTACCAAAGAATGAAAGAATTAAGGTAATTATCATGAATTGAATCTCTAATAAATGTGATAAGAACCAATAAAATTGAGCATTTTTCAACTGATTCTTAAAGTAAGTCAAAGATTGGAAACTCGATATCGATGAATCATTAACTGATGATGATGATGATGACGATGACTTCAAGTCCTTCGATGATGGATCAACCATCTTAACCAAACCAAAAGAAGATACCTGGATCTCCCACAAACTCTTCCCCTTTGAAAACAATTGAAAACCCAGATTGAGAAAAGAGTACAATGGTCAATCTTCCCTTTATCAATACCAATCTGCAAATCCCCGACACAATTTCTCGTTTTAACGCACAAACTCAAAGGGGCGAGCGGGTGTGAGAGAGAGAGCATCCGTACACCAGATTATTCGCTGATTAAGTAATTAGATAAGCCGAGATTACATTGATTATCTAATCAACAGCAGCAACATTTCTTCTATTCTCTTTCTTTCTCTCTCTTCCCTTTAATCAAGCTTTTAATTTTTTATTTTATTTAAATTAAAGATAACAGAGAGAGAAAAAAAAGAAAGAAAAAAAAAAGAATTATTAGTATTCCATAGTGGAAAACACATACAATAATAATAAACTAAAAGGTGTAATAGTAATAGTAGTAGGAAGGGTTGTTGTAGTAAGAGGGAAGGCAAGAGAGGAGGAGCTAAATAAACAAATAAAAATAAAAATAGTAATAATAATAATAATAAAAATTATATCTCTGATTTTTAAATATTAGCTTAGAAACATTTATGATGAACAATTGAAGGTCCAGATTCATCATATTCTTGTTTTGAGATCCACATTTGTTGGAAAGTTGATAATGAAGCCAAAATTGAACCACCAATCCAGACAGAGTATTTTCTTTCTGGTGGAGCAATAATTTTAACCTTCATTGATGATGGAGCTAAAGCAGTAATTTCTTTTTGCATACGTTCTGCAATACCTGGGAACATGGTAGTACCACCAGACATAACAATATTACCATATAATTCTTTTCTAACATCAACATCACATTTTAAGATAGAATTATAAGTTGTTTGATCAATACCTGCAGCTTCAAGACCTAAAACTGCTGGATGGAATAAAGCTTCAGGAGCTCTAAATCTTTCATTACCAATTGTAATAACTTGACCATCTGGTAATTCATAAGATTTTTCAATAGCTGATGATTGTGATGAAGTTTGTAATTCTTGATCGAAATCTAATGCAACATAACATAATTTTTCTTTAATATCTCTAACAATTTCTCTTTCAGCAGTTGTTGAGAATGTATAACCTCTTTCTGATAAAATTTTCATTAAATAATCAGTTAAATCTCTACCTGCTAAATCAATTCTTAAAATTGCATGAGGTAATGAGAAACCTGCATAAATTGGAACAACGTGAGTAACACCATCACCTGAATCTAAAACAATACCTGTTGTTCTACCTGATGAATATAATGATAAAACAGCTTGAATAGAAACATAAAATGCTGGAACATTGAAAGTTTCAAATAAAATTTGGGTCATTTTTTCTCTATTAGATTTTGGATTCATTGGAGCTTCAGTTAATAAAACAGGATGTTCTTCAGGTGCAACTCTTAATTCATTATAAAAAGTATGGTGCCAGATCTTTTCCATATCATCCCAATTTGTAACAATACCATGTTCAATTGGATATCTTAAAGTTAAAATACCTCTCTTTGATTGAGCTTCATCTCCAACATAGGAATCTTTTTGACCAATACCAACCATGATACCTTGATGTCTTGGTCTACCGACAATTGATGGGAAAACAGCTCTTGGAGCGTCATCACCAGCAAAACCGGCTTTACACATACCAGAACCATTGTCAATGACTAACTATTGAAAAAATTAAAAAAAATGTTAGTAAAATGTTAATTAATATATTATAAAACTAGATCAGATCTTCTCCCCTTTTCCCTATTACATAATAATGATTTTTCGCGAATTGGACAAAAGCAGCAAAAAATTTCCAGTTTCACTCAAAGTCGCTCACACACACAATTACGGCCCGAAAAGGGAATGGGAGTGGGTAATTCGGTGGTTGGGTGTGAGTGACTTTGTACTTAATAATAGGATTATGGGGACTGGATTTGATTCAATTGATTTCAATTGTGATTGTAGATAGATGATAATGATGATGGATAAACACAATTGTATCATTTATAGAATATGAGAAGTTAAGGGGTGATCATAAGTTAGAACTTTGGGTACTTACAGCAGCAACGTCTTCTAATTTGAATTGGGTAAATAGCTAGTTAGTAAATAGTTGAAAACATAATGCAATTGCATAAAGTTAATGAAGAAAAGTAGCAAGGGGTAAAGAAAACTTCTGATAAGCATTTATGTACCCCTTAAAACAATTTCCCCCCTCTCCTGATTTTTTTTTCAACGGAAAACAGGGAATTGTCAAACAAGAATCCCAGAATTTCCTTCCTGTTAACTGATGACAGGAGAATTAGAAATAAAGAAACAGGAGATGTATAACAAGAAGAATAGAAATAATTTGCCAAAATCTTTCAACAAAGATAGAGAGGGCAATGATAAATTTACTTACCACCGTCCATTTTTGAGATATTAGAGAATAGATAAATTAATTAGAAAAATATAATATTGAATTAAAAGAACAAATAAAACTTCTTTTAAAATCTGTAATATTATTAATAATACTAATGAACAATTATATATATTAAAATGTAATTTAAGGAAGAAAAGGAGAGAGACTGAGTGAGTGAGAACAAGGAAAGTGCTTTTTAAAGAGTGTTAAATATTGAAAAGGGTAATTGACAATTGGTTAAAGGAGGCGCACACCCAAAAAGGGAACACGTAATTCAAAAGCTTAACTTTTATGTGATTGATTAATAAATTGATAAATTTAGTGGTGTAAAGATGCCAAAAATAAACTATCTATACACAACCTTCTGTCGACCCGACGATTCCAGTTTTTCTCTTTTTAATTGTCGTTTACTCTTACCAGCCACTTCTTTCTCGTTCTCTTGTGGCTCAGCACTAGTCTTATTCTTACCACCATAACCTAACAATCCTAAAACCATTGATAACAGTCCTTTTAATTTATAAATTGCATAAATTGGTATAATTGAATACAATATCCAAATCTTATTTGATCCAAAGATAATCATTAATAAATTGCAAATCAATGTAAGGTAAATTATGTCGAATAAATATTCAGTTAATCCATCTTGGCTTAAATTTTCACCACTTTTAACCAATATTTGATACCCTTTTTCATTAGTTTTAAATTTTGGTCGTCCTATTTTTTCAATAACAATCTCACAAATAACTGATGGCGCATTTAAAATGAAAAACCATTTCTTATTATTTGGTCTATTGAAATAATAAAGAACAAAAATTGTAATTAAATTGATAGTTAGTGAAATTCGATGAATCTCTTTAAGTATTTTGGCATTTGAAATACTTTGTTTCTTATCTGATGCCCCTGCCATTTGGTTATGAATATTTCTGCTCTGTTTCAGCTAAACTGATTAACATGATAATTATATTAGTTCATCGTCAACTGGTATTTTCAAAAGTTGGAAGTGGTTTTCGGGATCTTATCGACGGAGGACGATTGATCAACTGGCAGGTCGATTAAGGTCGATTTTTTTAACTATAATAAGTGATAGGATAACTAAGTTAACTGATAATTGATATATAAGAATATTATATATAATTATAAAAAGAGGTGAAGGAGGAAGAGAAGAGGGGGACAGTTCTTTTCTCTTTCTTTTCTTAAATTAGATCATGGTAGCTAATACTCGGGGTTGGAAACAAAAAAAAAGGAAAACTTAACATCAACACAACAGGAAACCCTTTAAGAAAAAAAGACTAGCAAGTGGGAAAACAAGACAAAAGAGACTGGCATACGTAACAAGGAACCGATGTAGAAGTAATGAACAATACTTTTTTATTTCCAACTCTTTAACAACAACCATTCTGCTGGTTATTAACAGGGGTTCCTAATAGATTAACCGATGGTTTACCATTTGAATTATTGGCTGGTTGAGAATTGGCCATTTGAGATTTAATTTGTTTTGACATAACAATAAATGCTTGTTCAACATTTGTTGATTCAGATGCAGAAGTTTCTAAGAATTTAATACCTCTACTATCTGCAAATTCTTTTGCAATTGCATAATCAACAACTTTTTTATCCTTTAAATCACATTTATTACCAACCAATAATTTCATAACTCCACTTGTTGCATATCTGTCAATCTCCTGTAACCATTGATTAACATTATTAAATGATTCTTGATCTGTAACATCATAAACAATAATGATACCATGGGCACCTCTATAATATGATGAAGTAATTGTTCTAAATCTCTCTTGTCCTGCAGTATCCCAAATCTGTAATTTGATAGTTTTACCATCCAATTCAATAGTTCTAATTTTGAAATCAACTCCAATCGTTGATATATAATCTTGTGTATAAGTATCCTCTGCAAATCTTAACAATAAACATGATTTACCAACTCCTGAGTCCCCAATTAACAATAACTTAAATAAATAATCGTATTCGTTATTCATATTTGCAAGAAGTAGACACTGATGATAAGAAGAAAAATATAAATGAAAACGGAGTAAAAATTACTAGTGATATTTAAAAAGATAACTAGTCTTATCTATCTATCTATCTATCTATCTGTCTATCTATCTATCTATCTATACTCTATCTATCTTGCTTTGTCTCACTCACTCACTCACTATGCCACCTTTACAAAGAAAAAAGGGCAAAAAGGGAAAACACGCAATGGGCTCAGTGGGGGTGCAAGGATGAACAGGGAGGTGCAGAGGTTATGTTTCTTCTCGGCTACTCACCTAAAAAGAGGGATACAGGGCTTTACTGTCAGAGTGAGGGATACTTCCTTGTCTCTCCCTCTTACTGCTCATACTCATCCAATCAACAGACACTTTACTGACCGCAAAGCTAGCTTGAATACGTATACTTAATAACGATAAATCTCTCTGTCCTTGCTTTAACTAGATTCGATCAAGATGGCAGGGTCACTGAGAATTACTCCCAACTAGCACTCCATTAAGAAAGTTTGCATCAGAATACACCTCCTTCTTCTACTGAAGAATGCAATCATAAATATATGATAAAAAGAAATAGTTCTTCTGCATATCCCTCTCGTTGACAACCAACCGACCTCTCTCCTATTTGCATCCACCCACCCTCCCTTACATGAACATCCAAATCTCACTCTTTACCAAGCCAAAACTTAACCGAAACCAAGCCAATCTCAAAACA
Source organism: Ogataea pinus (assembly GCA_030567935.1). Classification (NCBI taxonomy): domain Eukaryota; kingdom Fungi; phylum Ascomycota; class Pichiomycetes; order Pichiales; family Pichiaceae; genus Ogataea; species Ogataea pinus. Next base: position 585,808 of record JAJLSY010000007.1, on the reverse strand, counting down.
ATAACCAAAATAAGACAGCACAAAACATTTCTACTTGAAACACACTATTTAATCAGTTAGTTCTCTGTACAATAACAACAACCTCTATCAAGTTGGTGTGGTTGTCTTCAATATAGTTTCCTAATCGGGAAATGGCTGGGTTCCAGATCTCTGGCTGTGCTACTTTAGTATAACTAAGTTTTATTGTTCCAAATTTACACTTTTGATTGTATTTCTTGCTCCTTTATTCAAAACTCCCGGTACCCCAACTATGCTTAAAATATACCATACCTCATCCCAGCCATTCATTTGGTGAAGTCCCAGCCTTCATATTTTGATTCATTCCGTTCATTTAAAAGTGTTTCATCCTGCCAAGGTGTTTTTGGAAATCATTCTGGATGTTGAGAAAAAAAGTTATGTTCAGATAGAAAGTATCTATTTAATTAATCTATCACTTTTTCTTTTCTTTGGTCTTTTGGGTTCCGTTTTCTTTTTGGGTTTCTGCTGGCACACCGACTTCATTATATGTCCATTTAATTTCATAGCATTAATCTAACTTTTAGTCATTCTTTTTTTTAACAACAGTTCAATTCATTAATTCATTCACTCATTCATTAGATCACTTATAGTTTACTGCATTTATTTATTTCACCTCATGCAATTTCTAACCAATCCCAAACTTAGAAAATCCATTAATAATGAAGACGAGCAGGAAAGAGAGGCATCATCATCATCATCAAGACAGAGAAAATCATCATTTGAATATCATGATCGTCCATTAAAGAGATCCTCTTCAATTTCTTATAGAATTAGTACACCAACAATGTTTATAACAGATAACAATGAAAGATCAACATCTTTCAGTTCATTAAGTGAATCGGCTAAAAATATGATTCTATCAAGAAAAAAAAGTATAACTGGTAGCATTTCTGGTAAATTCTTCAGGTCATCATCAAAATATTCAACACCTCCAATTCAAAGTCCTTTATCAAGAGAAAATTCATGTGATTCAATAAATACTCAATTTGAATTCGATTCATCATCTCCATTAACTCCATTGACTCCTCCAACTCCTGAATTTACAGAAAAAGACTTTAATTTTAAGAAGAATCTTCTGAGTGATTTGTTGGATTGTCAAGAAGAAGTTTCCAAATTAAAAATTGAAGAAGAATTTGAAGAATTAGAAGAAGACGAAGAAGAGGAATCGATTGAAGTTTCACCTATTTTTCAAATCCCCGAAATATTAAACATCATTTTAAGGTATGTTGGATATGACGATGTTGAAAAGATTCCAATTGAGAAAATTCCAAATAGAAGACCCCCAATGTCTTATCAACATGCAATGTTAATTTACAAAAATGACAAAAGGGAAGCAACAAGGGCTTGGTCAAAAGCGATCAGATCAAGAATTGCAAATGCAACATCAACTTCATCAAATGATTCTTCCAAGAAGAATCTTTACAATTGTTTAATGGTTAATAAATTATGGTTTAAATTAACCAAGGTTCAATTATTAGAGAATTTATACTTTGATTCAGATATTAAATTCAATAATTTTATCAATCAAGAAGAAGAAGTAACAGGCAGAAACATTATTTCAAAGCCAAGATCATTAGTATTACATAAATTGAAAAATACAACACAAGAATCAATTGATTCAATTAAGATGGATCCAATTAATCTAAGATGGATTGAATTTTATATCTGTCCAAATCTTCTACCAAATGAGAATTTAATTACAACTAATCTTGAGAAACTAATAATACCAGGATCATTAAATTTGGATGATTTTAATCTTAAGACAATCTTAAACAAATGTCCAAATTTGATTAAATTAGATCTTAGAGCATGTGATTTAATCACAGATGCTGGAGTTTATCAAATTGGTTTGAATTGTTTAAAAATTGAATCATTAAACATTGGTAGATTTAAAAGAGGTGAATTAATAAGTGATCATTCGATTTGTTTTCTGGTCTCAAAATGTAAAAATTTGAGAACTTTAGGATTATCAGGTTGTAATATAACTGATTTATCAATTTGGGAAATCGGGTATAGATTAGGATTTAACTTAGAAAGATTAAGTTTAAATAATTGTCAAAGAATAACTACAATCGATGAAAATAATGGACTAATTGGGTGTTTAAAGATGAATGTTTTTAGAAAATTGGGTGTTTTAGAGATTAGAAATTGTTTAAATTTAATTAATTTAGAAAGATTGGTTGAATTTAAAAGAAGGCAAATCAATAATGGTTTTAATTTATTGATTGAATCGTGTGAAATTTTGGCAAAGAGATTAATCGATTGTGAAATGAGTTTAGATTTGGAGTTAAGTGGTCGAATTTTTAGAGATTTGGAGAGTTGGTTGGATGATGAAGAAGAAGAGATTAACTATTCTGTGTTCTTGCAACAACGTAGGTTAAATAGTTAAGCGGGTGGAAAAAGCGCAAGTAATATAATAATCGAATCAAAATAATAAGTTAAAAAGTATTATAAATAAAGAGTTTGAAAAACACACTAAAAAAAGTAATTAATTAATTAACTAACTAAGCTTCACAATAAGCTCTATAAGATGTGAACTTTGAATCTGTGGAGATTTCCAACTTTGTTTCAGGTGCAATGAAAAACACAAAACCTTCAGAAGCTTTAAATTCAAAGGATTTACCATTTTCAACAACTTTTAAAGTTGCAACACCTTCAGTAACGATCATAATTGAAGGACCATTTAATCCATCAACTGTACAACTTTCATTGGTTAAATTAGTCTTCAAGATTGAGAATTCATCAATTGGAGGATCGTAAATGATGACATTACCTTCAGCTCTTTTGAAACCCACAGGTTTTAATTTTTGATCTTCAACAGGATTATAAGAATATGTTAAACATTCAACAAGAACATCAACATCTTTGAATTTTGGTGTAAAACCAGCTCTAATGACATTATCTGAAGCAGCCATACATTCCATTATATCTCCACTGATATAAGCATGAGGATCTTTAGCTTGTAAGAACATAGCTTCACCTTTTTTCAAATTACAATGGTTTAGCATTAAACAACCACAAAATAATCCAATATCATTTGGGAATTGTTTATTTAATCTTTGAATTAAATCACTTAATTCAAAACCAAATAATTCAGGTTCAGAATATGTTCTTTCAACCAAACTTGCAGCAAATGGTTCAATTTCAGATTCTGGAGTTTTCATCAGTTTTCCAAAGACCTTTTGTAATAATTTTTTGTTTGTAACAACATCATCAGTTGTAATACCATCATGAAATTGTTCAACGATTTCTTCACCGATCAATTCATAAAATTCTGGAATTTTATTTAGTAATTCATCGATTTCATTCAATGGTTTGAAACCACAAAATGCTTCAAAATCAGTAACTGCAATTGCCATTTCAGGTTTGTGATTTTCATCAGGGTAATGTTTTGGATCACATTTATGTAATTGAGATCCTAAAACTTTATCAGGATGTGCTTGGATTGATAAAACTTTTTCAATTGATAAAACCTTGAACAAGAATGGTAATTCCTCAGTTGATCCAAATCTTTTAATGATTGAAGAACCTAAATATTTTTCAGGATTTGATGAAATTAAGGATCTTAATGTTGTTTCAGAACCATCCAAAAGAACAGTTGGAACTGAAGGATGGGTACCCATCCAATATTCTGCATATGGCTTAGATTCATCAATCTTTAATGAAGGATTGTTCAATTTTGCAAATCTTGCAACTGTTGAACTTGAACCAAGTTTACCCCAATCATAATTTTGGGCGCCTAATAAAAAAATAATAATATTATGAGCGGTTAGTAAAAACAAGTGGAATTAAAACCGGAGATGATAAAAACTGGTATTGTACTTACCACCATCGACTCTGAATAATGTAGTTGACATGATGATTGTTATTTGCGAGATGAAAAGTTCTATAAATGTTGTTGTCTGTTGTTCTATGAATTCCTTCTCTTTTTATCTGTGAATGAGAAAGGGGCTGGATAGAAACAAGCGGTATGCGATAATTTACTGATTTCTTTGGAAGTAAATTAGTAAGTTGAGTAATGGTATAAGGAAACGAATGAATAACTGAACTTAGAATATATAGGAAGTAAAGAAACTGGTGGAGGGAAAAGAAGAGAAAGCAACAACAACAAGAGATATATATATAAAATACCACCAGAGTAGTTGCAATATGGGATATGAAATGGCTTGTAAAATGGACCTGAACATCGTTTCTTTTTCCTGCGAATTTTTAATTTCTTATTGTTTTAAGTTATTGTTTAGTCTATTGTTTCATGGATTAATTGAGAATCTTCCGTGTTTTGTGGCGTTCGCTGGTTCTTTAGAGGCGTGTTTTAATGACAGGGTGTATCATTAATAAATGGCGCAGTTAGTGAGTGAGTGAGTGAGAAACGTGTGTTAGTAAATAAGTAATAAATATATATGTGGTGACTATAAATAGACTATGCGACGCGTCGATGGGCAGCTGTTGACGGTGATGAGAGTCGACTCTTTCTTCTGCTACCATTGCTACTACTACCACCACTACCATCATCATCGTTGGCTGTCTTGGATGATTCTTCTTCGTTGATTGCATACGTCTTTCGTAATTGGGAATTCATAACCCTGTGGTACAGATAGTTGGCTAAGTCACTAGAACTGCCTCCCATGGACGTTGTGTTTTTCACTGATGATGATGGAATTTGAACAGGTAAACTGCTATTAGTAGCTGTAGATGTAGATACAATATCATCATACAATGGAGCCGGTTCTATTGATCCATCTGTATTGTTACTGGGGATTGCAGCATTGTTATTTCCATAATCATCATCATCGTCATAAACTACATTATATGACGGAACTTCACTTAGTGTATTTGGATTGAATGAAATTGGGGTTGCAACCCTTGAATTAACCCTTGATAAGTATTGAACCATTGGTGATGCAGATCCAAAGGGACTTGAATAATAACTGTTTGGATGATACGGCTCAACATCGAAATAGGATGGTGTTTGACTACCAGATACCAATGGAGTGGCATACCCTGAACTCAATGCATCAGGTGAACATAAAATATCTTTCTCTGAATCCTTATATGAAGGTAAAAAATCATTAGGTAATAAGCCTCTTTGAAAATCATCATCATCAGCACCTCCAAATTCATCCTCTCCATCATCTGGGTTAATTTCTCTAATTGCAGAATCTTCAGGGATAATCTCTTCATCATCTTTGCCATTGTCATCATTAATTTCGTTGTTATTATTATTATTATTATTATTATTATTATTATCTCCAAATAAGATAAATTGTCCAGACCTGAATCTGACATTCCCCGTTGACGTATCAATATATGCATTTCTAGTAATGATTGATTCCATCGGCGACACATACAAAGTTAAAGGTAATTTGGATTTAATTTGTGATGTATGACCATTTGGATTAATTAATTTAATAACCAAGATTAATTTATGCCTTATTCTAATCAAATTATTCTTAATTGTAACATCATTTGAGCATTGCTTTAGTTTCTTAGGTAATGAAATTTTAATTTCAAATGACCATCTATCATTATTTAATTCATCCATTGAAATTTTAGGTAATTCAGATTGATAAACCGTTCTCTCATCTTCCCATTGTAAACTTTTGGCACCTTTTAATGAAAATTGTTGTTTTATAATACATTTAATATCACCCAATTTTAAATTCTTAACTAATGGTATTATTAGAACATGGATCTTAACTAAGCCACCTAATGAAACAGCCTTTCTTGAAAGCTTAACCTCATATTGAACTTTTCCTGGCCAGATATTTTCAATTGAACAATCTTCAGTCATTATCATATCTGTTGATAGTGGAGTTCTAAAAAATCTTAAATATTTAAATGCCGTAAATGGATTAGGCTTTATTTGTTTACAACCTTCAATTTTACTTTCAAATCGATATAAGATTGAACCATATTTCAATCCTTCCACAGTCTCTGGTAGATTACCAGGTAATATGATCTTGAAAGGTAAGGAATAATTCCCCGGTTGTAAAGAATAAGAATATTGAAACTCATCATCATCTTTGAATAATGGGAATGGAGTTTGACCAGTTGGGATATCATCATCAAATTCAATAACAACTTTATTTCTATTTGAAGAATTGGATCTCTTCTTCGATTCAACACTTAATTCATTCATTGCATTGGATAACTTTGATAAATCTGTAGTCGAACCATCACCATCAATAGGCTGATAGAATCCTGGCTTATCCCCATGGTTTCCAAAAAGAATTTTACCATTTGAATCATTCAATAAATTTTTCCACTCACATTTCAACACACATGTTTCAGCCTTGAAAGAGGTAATTTTCGATACATTTCCATAATCATCTTGACCGTTCTCAATGAATTCCAATTTGTAAGTTCCTATTAGATTCAAACTTATCTTGGAAAGAGTTAAACTTTCAGGCAAAGAAAATACCACATGTCCAGAGACCAATATTGAATCGGGATCTTGAGATAGTCCAGGAATTAAAATCGTATTCTTATAAGGAGACTGGATTCTCACGTCAAACAACGACGGCTGACGAGAATTTGAATGTGACCCGAACTTGAACATCCTGCATTTGGTTATATATTATTTCGATTATACAAATAGAGACATGATACATAAGGCATAAATAGAGGATACAATGGAACACCGTTTAATCGATAAGAACTTAAGTTGAAGAGCAGATGACACATGGGACGATCGACGCAGGTCACATGAACATTCGACTCAGCCGTTTGAGTCTGTTTTTGGTTCTTTTTTTATCCCTGTCCTGTGGTGGTTGTGGTGGTTGTGGTGGTTGTGGTGGTTGCTGTTGCTGTTGCTGTTGCTGTTGCTGTTGCTGTTGCTGTTGTTGTTGTTGTTGTTGTTGTGTTTGTATTGGACGTGGAACAACATTGTTGGGGCTTATTGCCCTGACTGGATTTCGAAGGTCTTGTCTGGTAGGGCTCATGGTACTTAGCATGCTACCACCATCCGACGATTCGGCATTACCCAAGTCGAGTGGGGCTTTAGAGGTGATGGTGATGGTTGAGTTGGAACTCTTGATACTCATGTTCTCATCAATTGACAGCATTCCAACACTGCTGGTACTAAGATTTGAATGATGTCCTACCTGCAGATAGTTGCCTCTTTGCTGCTGCTGCTGTTGTTGTTGTATTCCTAAAGTCAATGATGAGACTCCTGATGATTGTTGGATGGTTGATGATTGTGGTGGTGGTGAAGAAGACAACCTAAAGGAATTGGTATCCCCATATGGTAATGATCCAACCAGCGTCGTTTCAATTGTTGGAGTGTTTGTTTTGAATTCAATTAAACTGGCTTGATCACTTCTTGGATTGCTACGTGATGGCGATATTGAAAGTCCTGAAACGTTTAAAGATTTGTTTAAACCTCTTTGGGATTGAAATTCTTGCAATTCTAACTTCTGCTGGAGAAGTAAAGAAGAAAATACCGATGTTGCAGGTGATGAAGTATTTGTTATTTGAATTGATTTTGGATTGATTATCTTAGAAAGTTCTTTAATTGATGAGATCTGTTTTGAATAGAGTAATAATTTTTGATAATCTTTTGATGTCACACTTGGAACAATCAAATTAATATCTTGAAGGGTGTCAATATTGAACTCTTTTAACTCAACAGGTAATGTACCAATTATGAGAGAGATTTCATCTTTTTTAATTGGCAATTTATCATATAAAACATTATTCAGATTTGGAATATCCAAAAGAGCAGTTATTGGAGTATGGCCATTAGATTTTGGATCAACCAAAACTTTAACATATTTCAATTGTGAAGGTAAGTTCTGAAACATTAAAAGATTATCATAATATGAGTGAACAACCAATGTTTTTAAATTTGTCGGTAAGTAACCATCCCTAAAGATTTCTAACAGAACATAATTTTCTTTGTTAAGATATACCTCTAAACTCTTAAGGTTAATCAAATTATTGAAAATCAGTGAATCATCAATACCGGAAACTTTGTTCAACTTTAAATTTTCAATACTTGTTGGTAATTTCTGACTCCTTAATTCAACATCCTTTAAATAGAATTGTGTAATTGAGTTTTGTGGTAAATTATTAATAAAGTATAAACTTAACTGATACCTTTTAATAATTATTTCACTCAAGTTTATATTTTGATGTAAATCAATCGATAGAGTAGCCAAATTATTTCTACTACTACTTTCAATTGTTAATTTCTTTAACGACTTTGGAAATTTGATTCTATGATCCCAAACCAATTGACAATCAACAAATTGTAATTCCTGTAAATTGGCGGTTAATTTGTTAATAACTTCTGAATTTAAATGACATCTAGTAAAATAAACATTTGCTAATCTTTTAAAGCCTCTTAAATCCAATTGAAATGATGTGATGCTGAGGTATGAAATTTTGAGTACACTTAAACTTAAATTGTTTAAATTTGTAGTTATCAACATTCCTTGATCATCTTCAGTTTTAATGCTTATATTAAGACTGGTTAAATATTTAAATTTGGTAATAAAATTTAAATCATTAAATTGATTGATTTTCATATTACAGTTCAATTTTAAGGATTTGATCCTTAATTTTTCAACCAATGACAATTTTGTGTCTGCATTCACTAATAAATTAGTATAGTTTAATTCCAATGTTTGAACAGATATTTGCAATTTTTTTGTATACTTGAACAGCAGAGAATCATAAATGTTTATCAATGCATTAATATCATAGCAATAAATTGTCATTTTTGTTGGCTTTGTCAGAGTCAACAAAAGTTTTAAAGCTTCAAGATCTTGAGGAGTTGATTGATTATAGATTCCATATATGATTTCTTTCAGGTTTGGTAAGACAAATAAAGTCTTTAAGTTCTCAGCACAACCAAATCCTGAATCAATTTCCAAAATTTGAATTTTTTTATATCGCTGTTTATGGAATGTGATGGATGTATTGTTGTTCTCCACAAATTCCAATTGATTGAGATTCACATGAAGCCATTGCGATTTTTTAATCAATGGTTTAAGTTGATTTAGATGCTTTTTAAATTCACAAGATGCAAGATCAAGAAGTTCAAGGGTTAGTTTATTTTTTTCAAGTAATTTGAAATACAGTCTAGCCACTTTGGAATCCAAATCAAACCGGGATGGTTGCGACGATCCATCATCGATACTGAACTCTATCGAAGAACCATTCGATGGAATCCTTATATTCTGTAGAAGTTTGGGAATGACCAACTGTGATAGTCTATCCAATCCCTCATTGGAAAGCCCCTGGATCAATGACAAACAGGGCACTGTGCTATAATGCTGTTGGACGATACGTAACTGTAGGTCTATTGGAAGCGGTTCCACAATTGCTATGAACTTTTCCATCTCCATACTGTATTGTTGGGTGGGTGTCAACATCTGAGGAGAATGCAATTTGTGATCAGATTAGAAAAGAGCTAGGAAAGTACATAGAGAAACAATTGACACCACTGGAAACTATGAGACTGATTTATACCAAACAACAACCGAAGCCGATTAAACCGGGAAACACTAACACATCAAAAAACATTTCTACTGATACTGGGG